>PVJX010001149.1:0-178440 GCA_004027295.1 Dolichotis patagonum | reverse complement strand
TGCTTTCTAAGTAGTTTTAAGAAACTGCATAATATAGCTTTTAATCTGAATGATCACTTTTAAATTAATTACACATGCAGGGGTAACATTTGTGATTCAAGGGCTATAACTGGGCAGGTGGTTCTGGGAAGGTGAGGGCCACTCAGGTGTGCAGGAGGCAGTGGCTGCCAGTGGCAACGAGAAGAGAGATGGTTTGTCCGCAGTCTAGCAATTCCAGGGAGAGCTGACTGTCCCTTCAGAATTGTCTTGTTTCTACAACTCTGCTCAGTTACCGTACATAAACATAAATATATATACATATATTCTTCACATGAGTATGGCTTACTTTTTTGTTGGTAGTGGTTTTGGTTTTTGGCTTCTAGTTTTTGGATTATTTTTTTAGTGCTAGAGATGAAACCGGGGCCTTGGGTATAACTAGGTAAACGCTCTGCTACTGAGCTGCATTCTCAACTCTAAATCTGTGCTTTTAAAACTTGCCAGCGTGTACATGTGATCCAATTGTGTCTATACAAAGACCTAGGAGGAAGCCTGACAGAGAGCAGCAGCTGAGGCGCTGCTTTGCCCATGGAAGGAAACTCCTCAGGCAGTGTAGTCTTCCCTGCTGGAGACCTGGAAAGAAAGTGCCCACTTCTTCTAATATCTTTTCTTACACCATGAAGGCTTTCATCACGCAAAGTTCTCTGGAATGGGAAACCTAGGGTTGGTGACCAGGGGAGGGCCTGTCTCTTCACAGGACCAACACACCCCTTGAGTCTGTCTGGAACGCCAGCCACCCTTCCCCTACCACCCTGGTGGTCAGAGCTGCCCCTCCCGGAGTGAGTCCATGCAGGAGGCAGGAAGGGTCTGAGCCGCCTATCCCCACACCCAGTCACCTGCCCACCCAGTCAAGGGTGCTGCCTGGGACCTTCCCACCTTGCCACAACTTTCACAGGCCCGGAGCAATGCCCAAGATAAATCAGTGCGAAGATGAGGGAAGCATTCTTTTGCTTATGTCCGTGGATTACAGCAGGATAACATTTTTAGGACAGAGAACCACTGAGATATAGTTAAGTAAACAAGGGCCTAAATTAAGAGTGTATCTTAATTTAGCTACACTTAATTTAGATACAAGTGTGGTGGCACACCTAATCACAACATTCAGGAGGCAGGATCGCTGCAAGTTCAGGGCCAGCCTGGGCTACAAAGTGAGTTTAAGACCAGTCTGAACTGCATAGTAAAACTGTCTTAAAAAAAAAAAAGATAAAAAAATAAAAACCATAAGAATTTCTGCATTATGGCTAAATCACTAATCAAAAAATAAAAAGTTTTGTAAAAGTCCAAATTTGTAAATTTAAAAAATTTCATTCTGAAGTCAATTAAGTGAAAAGTTTAAACAATTCTTTTTTTTTAATTTTTTAAATTTTATTTTAAAAGGGAGTAAAATTAAACACAACAAAACAGAACAGAATGGGACATAAGAAAGCATAAATTTCAAAGCTAGACAACCAGAGATCTTCACTATCTGTCATATTGTCTCTTGTTTTCTTGTACATGGTTGTCCTTATCTTTGTATATGGAGAGCTCATACTAAATAACATAGCCAATCTTTTCACAAGATGTGTAGTTCACTGGCTCCCACTTGCTAGGTGGGGGGGGGACACAGGATGGGGGACAGGATGACATGAGATGTCTGATTCTCAGCCCACATGCAGGCAGGATCACAGTTGCCCCCCAGAGACAGGAAGAGTTCCTTGTTCTCCCGGCACCCCAAGCGAACCATACGGTGCAGGTCCTGATGCGCCAGGGTCGCTCTCCTTCAGGCCGCTGAAAGTCTGCCACACTCTCAGCCGCCACCCAGAGAGGGGAGGAGTTCCTTGTTCTCCTGACACCCCGAGTCAACCACACTGTGCAGGTCCCAAGGCGCCAGGGTCTGTCTCCTTCAGGCTGCCAAAAGTCTGCCACACTCTCAGCTGCCCCCAGAGAGCAAGGGAGTTCCTTGTCCTCCTGGCACCCCGAGTCAACCGCACGGTGCAGGTCCCGATGTGCCAGGGTCTCTCTCCTTCAGGCTGCCAAAAGTCTGCCACATTCTCAGCCCCCTCCCCCAGAGAGGAGAGGAGCTCCTTGTTCTCCCGGCACCCCGAGTCAACCGCACGGTGCAGGTCCCGAGGCGCCAGGGTCTCTCCCCTGCAGACCCCCTAAAGTCTGTCATACTCACCTGCTATTTCTTTCTGATGAATTGACGATTCCATTTCCAAAGTTCTGAAATGGCCAACAGACCACAGAAAGAATTCTCTTTAGGTTCCTGTTTGAAACCAGCAGCCACAGCAATCTGCTGGCCTTGCTTCAGGGCCATAAGTCTAAACAATTCTACAAATCATAAGTACTGTTTTCTTTCTGAAACTCATATTTTCCAAGACAAGTTACCAACTTAGTTTTCTTTAATATTGGTATTTAGAATCATCTTTAAATTCTAAGTTTGTAGCTATCCTGATTTTTTTTTTTTAATCAGGAGTCAAACTCAGGACCTTGCCTGTGCCACTGAGCTACATCCTTAGCCCCTGAATATCTTATTACACCTGAAAAGATAAATCCAGTTGGACAACTCTTACAGAAGAATTCCAATTACTGTACTAAATATAGAGGAGATGAGAAAAGTAGCAATCACCATTAGAATGCCATTGCTTTTTTTTTTCCTGTAATCTTATTTAGAATTGGCAATGCAAGAAGACACAGTGTACTGATCAGTGAACTAACGGAAACCCAGACCATCCTCCTGTTGGCTCTGGTGTTCAGGTGCTGTGTGCCAGATATGGTCACAGGGATAAAGTGTGCATCACCTGGGTGTCTTGAAAGGAGGGGAGAAGCCAGGAAAAGGCCACGCCTCCTCCACACACCCCACTGACTTCTGCCTCCTTTCCAGAGGAGACTCCACCCTAGCTGGGGTCAGAGACCTCTGGGAGGCTTCAGCCCCACCTGCAACATGTGGGACGCTGAGACAGGAAGGACTCTAGGGTTGACCCTTCAGAAGCTGGGGACAGAGTTCCAGGAGACCCAGGCCTGCCTCAAAGTGAACCCAAAGGTGAAGCCCCCTAGCTGACACCACTCTGCCTCTTGCTGGGCCTCCCCAGTGGGCACTTCCCACAGCACACCCCTGGGCTGCCCCTGCCCCTCGTGGCCTCTCAGTGACGCAGCCTGGACCACCCTCTACAGCACTCTCCACTTCCCACCTTCCCTCCGGGTCTTGACTGGTAGAGCCAACTAGAGCATGGCATTCTCCACAGAGACTAGTTCAGAGGCAGAGATGGGTAGGTGGCCAAGCCTCTGAGAGCTGCTCCCTCCCCAACTTCTGCTCCTACTCTTGGGAGAGATGATCTCTCTTCTCTCCATCCTGTAGAAAGAAGTGAGCCTATTGGTGCAATAATATAAATGGCATTGGGAGGAGTGCACATAGCTGCCAGGGGAAGGGGAGGGAGGTCAGGCTCCAGAAGCCACTCTGTGGAGCATGAAGACAAAGGACACACTGAAGAAGGGACAGGAAACCCAGACCTGTGCTGACATCATTTGGACTCCTGGATCAACCCTCACCTGAAGTCTTCTTCCTACTATATCTTTTAGTTATGTGAACCAATCATCCCTTTTACACTGTTTAACACAGTACAAATTGAAAGTCCCTGCAACACAAATAATCCAAACATCATATTGACTCGTGGGGGTCTCATGTCACCAGGCACTACAATCAGCAGAAAAGGAACTGGTCCTTGTGGCATAGGCAGTGGCTTTAGCTGCCCATGAACTAAGGAGAAAGAAGCAGTCCCCAGTACCCTCCAACAACCTCACAACCAACCACCTCCAAGACATCTATGTGTGAGGCATTGGGCAGTTCAGTCTGTTCTCAGTGCTCACATCACATGAGACACTGTGCCAAGGTCTTAGTAGGAAGAGAAGTAAACCCAGTCATCCCTGGGCTAAGCAGGTAGGGAGGGACTTTCTGGAAGGAGCAGGACTTCAGCTGGGGCCACTAGGATGGGAGAATACAGAGGATGGGAGAGGAAGCCAGCCAGCACCCAGCCTTAGGACAGGAGAGCTCAGGTCTTGTCCAGGATGTAGGGAGCCCGTTAGGAGGCTGGAGGGCATCGAAGCCTTGCTCAAGCCATTGCCCTAGCAGATAATGGGGAGTCTTCATAGGTGGGGTGTCATGCCTTGAAACGACAAAGAGGCATGGTTCCTAGGCCTAGGAGCCAGAGGACAGTGATGAGGACCTGCAGGAAGTGGTAAAGGGAAGCAGAGTATACGGTGTTATCCCTGCATTCTGGGAGGCTGAGACAGGAGGATCACAGATTCCAGCCCAGACTGGATAAGGTAGCTACACAGTGAGACCCTGTCTCAAAAGAAAAAAGGATTAGAGTTGTTGCTCAGTGCAAAGGCCCTAGGTTCAATCCCCACACATGCACATTAGTACTGCCGAGAGAGAGAAAAACGTGAATGGAGGGGGACAGGGCCCAGCAGGCTGACAGCAGCAGCCCCTGGCATCAGACTGGATCTGGGCCACAAGCAAGGCAGCAGCTTGTGCACTGTAAGCATCTGAAAGCCAGCCAGGGACAGGAGGGACTGCGAAGGCGGAAGTCAAGGAGAAGGAGCTCCTCCTCCCAGACACAGGGGCTTGCAGTGATCTGACCCACAAACTCCTTCTGTAGGGCCTGCAAGGACCTCTTCCCCAGGAGAGTCACATTTCCTCAGAGCCTCAGGGTTGCTGGGGTGGATGCACCCATGACACATGACTGTGACCCTGACCTTAACCAGACTAGCTGGGGTGGATGCACCCGTGACACATGACTGTGACCCTGACCTTAACCAGACTAGCATCTGAAGCCACCAGAACAGAAGTTGCTATTTTCACAGATTCCCTCTGACACGTGGCCTCCCTGCCCTGGGCCACAGCCAGCTCCACAGAACCCAAAACAGTTAACACCAAGTCTCTGATTTTGAAGGAAACTCTGCCATTTCCACAGTTTTTGCAGTTTCAGGGGGTCCCTTTATAAGGGGAACCCCTCCAAGGGCCTGATGAACCTTGATCTATGGCTGCTCCTGGGGTCAGGAAGGCTGCTGGCCAACACAGGGCAGGGTGCACACAAGGGATCCCTGGGGGGTACAGGAGGGCAGTCTAGGTTGAAAAGTGGGTCTTCTCTGGCCCTCAGCCAGGCTACGTCACCCAGGTTACCTCACCTCCAGATGTTCTCACCAGACCCACCAAGACGATCTCAGAGGCCTCTGGGTCCTGAGAGGCAGGACCCCCACTTGATGACAGAGAAAGTTACCAGGGGATGGTGGAGTGGGATGAAGGGACATCCTCTGGCTATGGGCCTGGAGCATTCCTGAGCCACCCTCTCCAGTCTGGGCCACGCCCTGTGGCAGGTGGGAGGACAATGCTGCCTGTGTACAGTGACCCCAACACGCTGGCTCCGGGGCAGGGCTGTGGTGTGGCCCCAGCTCCAGCCTCAGGCCTCTCCTGGTGTGGCACAGCCCTCCGTCTGCCATCCCCACCCGTGCAGCAGGGCCTCCTCCCCAGGACCCGGCCATTGCCAAGGTGAGTAATGCTTTCCTTCTCCTGCCTTCAGCAACCCCAGAGCAGAGCCAACTGCTGTGGGCAGGGTCTGACCACAGGGGTCTGAGACGAGGACTAGGAAGCTGGGGCGGGGCCTGGGCTCTCCAAGTGCAGGACACCTGCCAGGAGCACCAGATCTCACCTGGTTAGGATCCAAGCCACAACACCACCAACTGGGGACAG
Organism: Dolichotis patagonum; assembly: GCA_004027295.1. Lineage (NCBI taxonomy): Eukaryota > Metazoa > Chordata > Mammalia > Rodentia > Caviidae > Dolichotis > Dolichotis patagonum. The sequence continues at coordinate 172,676 of PVJX010001149.1, read as the reverse complement.
TGCGCCAGAGCAGAGCATCAGGCCCCAGACAGTGGGGTCATCAATATTCATACCCCTCCCCACCTCCATACTCGGGGAATGTCTAGTGGTTTCTCATCCCCAAAGGGCCGCAGGCCTGACGGCTGCTTGGACCATAACCCCCAGCAATTCCCAGCTTCAGGACACCTGCAGCAGGAGGCCAGCCTGGTCCCACCCAGTGCAGGTCTCGCCATGGCTTCTGAGTACGAGCTGGGCCACGTCCGCAGGCTGCAGGCTCGGCACACACACATGCAGGAGAAGACTTTCACCAAATGGGTCAATAACATCTTCCGGCTCAGCCAGGTGAGTGGCTGGGGTGCCGCCAAGTGGATCTGGGGGCAGCCTGTGGGGACATCTGCTTGAGAATGTCCCAAAGATCTTGGCAGAGCCAAGGACAGGGCTCTTCCCATGGAAGCTGTTCTGCCTGTACCTGCTAGGTCCCAGGCTAACCTTATGCCTGCCCTGTCCCCTCCCCAGGTGGGCATCAAGATCCAGAACCTGTACACAGAGCTGGCTGATGGCACCCACCTGCTGCGGCTGCTGGAGCTGATCTCGGGGGAGGCGCTTCCAGCACCCAGCAGGGGCCGCCTGCGTGTGCACTTCCTAGAGAACAACAGCCGGGCGCTGGCCTTCCTCAGGGCCAAGGTGCGCTCCGGGGTAGCTGCTGTGCCGGTGCTGGGGGGGCACCTCCCCAGGGTGGGCCACAGGGCAGGGTAGAGGAGGACACTGATGAGGACTCCTGGCTTGGACAGCACCCAGATGGCCACAGCAGAGACTTGCCACATCCTTACTGGGCCTGAAATGTCACTTCTGTAATCAGGGAGCTGTAATCAGGGTTGAATGCTGAATGACTCTTGGTGTTCTCCTAAACTTCTCCTTCCATAAATGTGGATACAGAAGGCCAGATTATTTACCAGGCAAATACACAGTCAGCCAGGTAGCAGAGCCAGGTGTGGAGGTGAGAGGCTGTCGGGGACTGGGAAACAGAGGAAGGGCCCGGCCAATGAGACAGGCAGGGCAAGGGGTGCAGGAGGGAGACAAGTCTCAGCAAGCAGGGGAGAGCCACGGTCACTTGAGACAGGAATAGGCCAAGAAGGAGGCAAGAGCTCCAGGGACACAGAGGGACCCTTGTGCCAGGGGGCTGTGTTGGGGTCATTTGTATTGGGAATTGGGAGCTGGGAATGCTGAGGGCTGCTGGCCTCGGGCACCAAAGCTTTGAGGTAGCTTTCCTGAGGCCAGGGAGTCACTGAGCTGGACCTGGCTGAATGCAGCCTGAGCGTGTGTGACCCGTCACTTAGGTCCTCATGGAAGTGCCACAGCCCCCTGGAGCCCAGTGTGCTGGAAGAAACAGGAAGGGAAGAAATCAAAACCTAGGGAGGGGGAGAGACTGCAGCTCCCAGCACGGGGGTCAACAGAAGGCTGCCAGCCACAGAAAGCCTGGCCCTGTTTGCCTCAGGGACAGTGGCCCCGTAAGCGAGGTGTCTTCCCTCTGGAACCCTGGGATGAGTGTGAGCCCTGTGGCCCCTGGGAGAGGCCCTGCAGTCTCCTGAGCTTTACTACTGGCCAGTCATTGACACCTGAGAAGGAGGCGTCCTTGACCCAGAAACACAAGAGGCCACTATGGTTGAGACAGGACAAGGAAGCAGTCCCAGCACAGTCACCAAGTAGGCATTTCCACTGAGTGCCAAGTGTTTTGGCCCAGTGCTTGGGACACCATAAGCAAAGCTGCCCCTGACATTGAGGAGCCTGTGACGAGCCAGACCAGCTACACGCTGGTAAATGTTTCAAAACTGATTCTCTGGGGCAAACCAAAGCGCTGGTTTACTTATTTGCTGATTTCCATGGTGTTCATCATGGTCACATTCAAACTGCCAGCTGACACTGCTAAACACAGAGTTGGGAGAATCAGCTGGCAGGGCAGACTCAGCATCCTGCCCCCAGGTGCTGCAGCCAAGCTGAGGCGAATGCAGCAGAGGTGATGTGCCAGGGAGGGAGGGAGTGCGAGGGAGAGGGATCCTTCCTTCAGAGACCAGCCAGACACAGCACAGTGTACCCAAGGGGCCGATCCCCAGGTGTAGCCCCCCACAAAAGGCGGTCAGTTAGGCCAGCCACCCCCCAGGTATGACACCTGCCTGCGTCTCCCTGGGGACCTCCTGGCTGGGGCAAGCTAGATTCCAGGACCCCCTACCCTGCAGCAGGCCTCCTTGAATTTTGGGTCCTCTGAGTCCTCTTGGGAACACAGGCTTTATGGCTTAGCCCAGGTAGCTGTGCCCACAGGTGCCCATACCGCTCATTGGGCCAGAGAACATCGTGGACGGAGACCAGACACTTATCCTGGGACTCCTCTGGGTCATCATTCTGCGTTTCCAGATTTCCCACATCTCCTTGGACAGGGTATGTCTCAGACCCCAGCGCCCATGACCTAGCCCAGCCCTGGTCCCCACTCAGGCCTTTGGGGACAGCACAGTCCCACCCACCCTTTACGAATCCCACATCATCCACAAGCCAGTGTTCACTCTCAGCCCAGGGTACTGACCCCAGAATGTCAGAGATGTTGCCATGAGGTGGCCTGAGAACTAGAGTTGGGGCCTCATACCTGAGTTGGTACAGGTCACTCGTGAGGAAGCAGTCACTGAGAAGAAGCCAGGGAGCCCGCTGTGGTGCCACAGGCCTGTAATCCCACTACTTTGGAGGCTGAGACACGAAGATCAACAGGAGTTCAAGGTCGCCCTGGACTACAGCTTGGGCAAGAAGGACACTGGGTACCAGCGTAGGGCAGGACAGAATGTCAAGGCCCTGGAGTCGTGAACAGGCCACCCCCAAAAGCCACAGAGTTGGCAGATCAGGAGGACCTCAAAACTCACATGTGACCATGAGCCATAGGGGACAGGGCCTTGTTTGCCCACATCCTCAGAGCTGAACCCCATGTTGGGGAAATGACTGGACAGGTGGACAAGTCTAATTGACCTCAGCCTTTTCAGGAAGCAGTGCTGGCCTCCCTAGATTCCCCGTGGACTGGGGCCTGCCACAGCCTAGCCTCTTGGGAGCAGCAGGGGCTCAGAGTCCCCTTCCCGGTGACTTAGAAATGGTCAGACTCAGGCTGCCCTGCTACCTCCAATGCCCATCCCAGTGTGGCCTCCAGATCCCATTAGGCCCAGCCCAGCTCTCAGGGGCTTGGGCCTGGCCTGCTCACGACTCCAGGGCCTTGACACTGTGTCCTGCCCCATGCTGGTACCCAATGTCCTTCTTGCCCAAGCTCCAGGACCTGCTCACTTCTGAATTTATTAAGAGAACTGTGGTGAGGGGAACAATGGAAGGAAGGAGATGGGACAGCAAACCTGGAGAGGGGGGTTTGGGAGTGGGAGCCGGCAGAGGGAGTGAGAGGAAGCAGAGTCCACTGAGGGAAGACAAGGAAAGAAGTCAAAGAAGAGAGGCAGGGGGAAGGAAAGAAGCGCTGAGTGAAGAGATGAGACAGGGAATGGTGGCAGAATAAAAGAATCATCTCCCCAAAACAGGGGAGAGCACTGGACCCGGCCCCTGAGGCACTGGGCATGCCTGGCCTGTGCCCACCACGCTCCACAGAGAAAAGGATCCCAGCCCTGTCCCAGCCTGACTCCCCCCAGCATGGGGCTCTGCTGCCCTCCAAAATGGACCCCACAGGGTGACCATGCCTCCCTGTCCTTCCAGGAGGAGTTTGGGGCCAGTGCAGCCCAGCTGTCTGCCAAGGAAGCTCTGCTGGTCTGGTGCCAGTGGAAGACAGCCAGCTACACCAACGTGGCCATCACTGACTTCTCCCACAGCTGGAGCGATGGGCTGGGCTTTAACGCTCTCATCCATGCCCACAGGTGCAGCCCAGACCAAAGCCTCCACCCTCAGCCCAACGCACTGGGCTCTGGGACTTCACCTACCCATACCCCAGAACCCCTTAGCCCCTGGGCCCAGGAGGAAGAGAGGAACTGTGCCCGGAAGCAGAGAGGGCTGGCAATTCTAGTGGCCGAGGTTAGCCCCTCCCCATTCCTTGGGACAAGTCATAGAATTGGCCAGGTTTGCTCTGACCCTAGCCTTCTCCACTTTCTATGGAACCACTTTCTGGCTCTTTTTTCTGTCCTCTCCCTGTGTCGTGTCTTCACCCCTCCCCCCAGTACTGGGGATTGAACCCAGGGCCTTGCCACTGAGTTACACCACTAGCCCCTTGTTTATTTTTTGAGACAGGTTCTTTCTAAGCCACTAAAGTGCCCAAACCAGGCATGCCTGTCCTTTTAAACTTCTCCCGTCAGCCCCCGGGTTGTCCCCCCACCATCAGAGTCCTACCTGTACTTCAAACAGGGACTTGGGTCTCAGGAAGAGGAAGTGTGAACTGCCAGTATGAATGTGTACATCTTGCAGTCTATTAAACCAAGGCAGGACATAACCCTATCCTCTGCAGGCCAGACTTGCTGGACTATAGCTCCCTGCACCCCAGCCGCCCACTGCATAATCTCACCTATGCCTTCCACGTGGCTGAGCAGGAGCTGGGCATTGCCCAGCTGCTGGACCCCGAGGATGTGGCAGCCCTACATCCAGACGAGCGCTCCATCATGACCTACATCTCCCTCTACTACCACTTCTTCTCCCGCCTGCAGCAGGGACAGACAGTCAAGAGGAGACTTGCTAAGGTTCGTGATAAAGGGAGACAGGGCAGAGTCGTGGCAATGAGCACCAGTGGCATAAGCATAAGCATTCCCCAGAGTTGGGAAGACCCAGGTTTGAAACCTGCCCCTGCCTCTTAACTTGCTGTGTGGCCTTGGCTAAGTTACCTAACTTCTCTGTGCTCCATATATAACTCGGACATGATGCCTGGGTAACAGAAGGCTTTTGGGCACATTCAAGAGAGCAGAAGTGAGGAACTCAGCCCAGTGCCTGGCACACCTGGAAAGCCAGGAGAGCAGTGCCCCTCCTGTCCCTCCCACTCACTAGCTTGTTTGCCAACGGAGCTCCTAATGGATTAAAAGGCTTAGGGCCAGGAGTCTGCAAGGACAGGAGCAGAAAAGACTCTGTTGGAAGGGACTATGCCAAGTCCATGCTTTTGGGCAGCTCCCTCACTCTTTGGACACGACGGCACAGGCTGAGGCCTGGGAGGGCTGTCCTCAGGGTCGGTGTCTCAGGGTGGGGGGGGTCACAGGGAGAAAGCTCTGAGCTGCCTTGGTGGGAGGAGGCCACAGGGAAGGGCAAGAGGGCTCGGAAAGAAGAGTCTTAAGGTTCAGTCCCCAAAGGTGGGACCAAAGGAGATAAAATAAGTCACTTCTGGGTCTGAGTGTGCAATGCTCTGCTTTTCCGGGTGACTCCCTTTGCTGAGGACAGAGTCACAGACCATCTGGGCAAGTCTGCCCATATCTAGCATCCAACAGGGAAGGGCTTCCAGGCCAGGGGCATCCTGACCCCTTCCTCTGCCTCCACCAGATCCTGCTCCAGCTCCAGGAGACAGAGGCACTGCGGACCCAGTACGAGCAGCTGGTGGCCGACCTGCTCCGCTGGATTGCAGAGAAGCAGCTGCAGCTAGAGGAGCGGAATTTCCCAGACTCCCTGCCCGCCATGCGCCAGCTGTTGGCAGCCTTTGCCTCCTTCCGTGCCCAGGAGAAGCCGCCTCAGCTGCAGCAGCGAGGTGCTACGGAGGCTCTGCTCTTCAGGCTGCAGATGGTGCTCCGAACCCAGAACCGCAGGCCCTTCCTGCCTGCCGAGGGCCTGAGCCCTGTGCAGTTGTCCCAGTGCTGGGCAGCGCTGGAGCGGGCAGAGGCTGCCCGGAGCCAGGCCCTGCAGCAGAGGCTACTGCAGCTGGAACGACTGGAAACCCTGACCTGGCGCTTTGAACGTAAGGCTGCCCTCCGGGAGAGCTTCCTAAAGGATGCAGAGCTTGAGCTGAACCAGGCCAGAGTTCCAGCAGCCAGCCCAGCCACAGTGGAGGCAGCCAGCCAGAGGCTGGGCATGCTGGAGGCCAGCATTCTGCCCCAGGAGGGGCGCTTGCAAGCCCTGGTGGAGATCGCAGACATCCTCCAGCAGGAGCAGTACCACAGCTGGGCAGATGTGGCCCACAGGTGAGCCATCCTCACAGCAGGATGGGCTTTCCTATCACATCCCCACCTTTGCAAGTGCCCATTCCAGCCATAGAAGGGAACGTGGCTTATGGATTCATTCTCCTAAAAAGATCAGTCTTCCACATGTGTTTGAAATTCCATCATCAGTAATTCATCCTGTTGGTAAAGCATTGTCCTTTCTGGATAGCCTCTGATTAGCTCACTCACAAAATGGGCATTTATTTATCTACTCTGTCCCGTGCTCCATTCTAGGTGCCAGAAAGGTAGCAGTGAAGAAGACAAAATATATCTCTCCCCTCATAAAGCTTACACACTATTAAGAAAGCAGACAAATATGAAAAATCTGGATTGCAAATTCAAGCCCAATCTAGATAACTTAGTAAGACCCTGTTCCACACACAAAAAAAGTTTAAAGGCTAGAGACATAGCGCAGGGTGAAGGCCTGGCTAACCCCAATTACTACACACACACACACACACACACACACACACACAAATTAATCTGGGCATCTGGAAGGGGCATCAGAGCTGAAGGCCTGAACCTTCCAAGCCCTCTTCTGGTGTCTCTGCCTGTGACCTGGGCAGGACACACTGCCCTGATCTCCATAAACCAGGATACTCAAGTCCAGATCCTGCCTCTAGTCTAGAAGTCCGACTCCTACAGTGCAGCCACGCACAGCACTGGCCAGGAACCTGGAGGCAGCTTCCCTGCTCCTGCCTGCTGGACCCTTATTCTTGTCCTTCAGGCAGCGGGAGATCACCGGGCGCTGGCAGAAGCTCCTTCAGCATCTACAGGAGCAGAGGAAGCAGATAGCAGGCGTGCAGGCTGTGCTGAACCTGCTGCAGGAGGTGGAGGCTACCGCGGAACGGCTCCGGGAGCTGCAGGTGGGCACCAGACCAGCCAGTTTCTGGGGACCATTCAGGGTATGGGAAGCCAGCCCCTTAGGACTGCAATGACTGCTCCTGTCTGGTCAGGTGCTGGCAAGCTCCACCACCTGTGGGCGGCAGCTGGCAGAAGTAGTGGAGCTGCTGCAGAGGCACAACCTGCTGGAGGCACAGGTCTCGGCACACGGGGCCCACCTGAGCCACCTCGCGAACCAGACGTCAGAGCTGGACCCCTCCCTTGGCATGAGTGTGGAGATGCTGCAGGCCAAAGCTAGAGTGCTGGTTCAGCTCCACCAGAGACTGGTGTCTCTTGTCAGGGCCCGGTAAGGCTGACCCCCAACTCCTCACCCCCAACCCCTCAACCTCCTCTGAACTTCTCTGTAACAGAAATTATCTCCGGCCCGGCTAAAATGTTGCTGGCCTGGCAGCCTCCTCTGCACCTACTCTCCGCAGCAAGGCCTCTCTGTCTCACCTGTTGAGTCACCCAGAGAAAAGAAAAATCCCTGTCTAAGGGCAGGGTCTGACCGCTGTGGGGTATCCTCTCCACAGCCCTACTTCCTAAGCCAAGCCCTCCGTGGCCTTACTGTCCTCAGGCGGGCTCTGCTGGAGCAGACTCTGTGGCGGGCAGAGCTGCTGCACAGCTGCGAGGAGGAGGTGGCCTGGTTGGAGGAGCGCGCACAGCTGCTGGAGCAGAGGGCCCTGGGCCAGGACCGCAGCCAGATCGCAGACGCCCTGCAGAAACACAAGGTGCCCACTCTTTGCCACTGGCCGGCCCTTACTTGCAGCCCTTCCGACCCTCCTCCCTCTCCTCGTCATCGAGTCCCACCCTCTGCTAGGCGCTAGAAGCAGAACTCCACCGCCACCAGGCTGTGTGCGCAGACCTCGTGCAGAGGGGGCGCGTCCTCAGCGCCCAGGGGCCCCGGACGCAGCCAGATCCCCGGGAGCGCACGGAGGCTGTGCAGGGAGCATGGCAGCTGCTTTGCAACCGGGCGGCACGGCGCGGAAGGCGGCTACAGACAGCCCTGCTAGCGCTGCAGGTAGTGGCGCAGGGCCGGAGCCAGACGAGAAGGGGGGTGGCCATGGACACGGCTTCTTGGAGGGGTGTGGGCCGGGAGACCCGCACCATAGTGCTGTTTCTGGGGAGGGACTGTGGGGCGTGGCTTCAAAGCGTGCGCCTCAGACCTTCTGGGGCTGCGCCGTGGGGGCGGGCCTTAGGATGGGCGGAGACTATGGGCGGGGCTTCGATGGCCTTGGTTGGTGGGCGGGGCGCACAGGCAGCTGCTGGCGATCAGTCCAGCCCCTCTTTCTAGTACTTCGAGGATGCTGCGGAGGCGGCCTCGTGGCTGCGTGACCTGCGGCAGGCGCTAGAGAGCTCCTGCAATGGGCGGGACCAGGCGTCCGCCCAGGCCTTACTGTTGCACCACCTGCGGCTGGAGCGCTCCATACAGGCCTTCGCTGTAGAGCTGCAGCAGCTGGACAAGCAGGCGCGGGTGGCCGCTGCACAGTCGTCGCTCACGGTGCGTGGGGCACTGGAAAGGGACCCAGAATGCACCGCAGCTGGGCTCCACAGACGGCAAAATGGGAAGACCTTTGTGGCCCTGCTCTGGGGAACTTGGCTTGGGTGTGCATGTGACTGACACCAACCCCCCATCCTCAGCGGCATCTCCCAGCTGATGAAGCCCTGAAGCAATGGAACCCTGTCCTATGTGACAGATCATAAAAGACAACTGGGCGTGGCTCAGTTTGCCCAGCACAATCCTGAATGTTAAACAGGTTCCTCCAGGAATGCCCCTTTATTTTTAGTCCTAGAGTGACCTTTCACCCCTCAGCCCTTTTTGGCTTTCCCAACCTGACAGTCTTTTTGGGTTTGGGGTGGCCTGATCGGTGGTTTCTGAAACTCCTCCCCCAATTCACAAGCCCTTGGTTTCCAAAAGCATTATGGCAGACCCTTGGAGGTTGCCCCCCTTCAAGAAGCTGGGAGTGTAACTTAGGGTGCAGCCTTCAAGACCCCCAAACTTGTGCCTGTATTTGGGCCGTCTACCCTCATCCCTAAGAGAGCTCAGCTGCTAGGAGCCCTGTCTGCTCAGCCTTGTCGCCCATGTGCTTTTGAGCTTCAGCTCTCATCCTCCAGATCTAGGCAGGTAGTCCAGCTATGTATTTAGTAGCTGACCAGGGACAGGACTGTGAGTTCTGGTCCCACCCTACACTGACAGTTTACACTCCCAGGTTTGAAAGGTCCCTTCTTCCCTGTTCCTTTATGCTTACTCCCAGGACCACATAATTAATAATTTTAAAAATAGATCTATGCTAGCAATTGTCTGGTCTAAACCCCTCACTTTACAGGAGAGATAACTGAGGTTCAGAAGGACCACATTTAGGGACTCACAATTAACCCCCCTGGAGAGGCCTCCCAACCTCCATCCAGGGCTGCTTCGACTTCACCCCACACTGCATCATCATGTCTCACTCCTTGTCCTTACAGTACTAACACAAAGTGCTTTTGGTATAGGAAGATAACTTTGCTTCTTCCTGTTCTCCATGCCCTGCCTTTCCAGTATGTTAATTATTTAAATGAATGAATAGGAGCTATCTCGTCCCTTCCTTGTATCCTCTGCTGCCCAATAGATGCTGGCAATGATAGGTCAGGCCTTCCCCTTGACATTTTCAGACTTCTGCCCTGGGTTGGGGGATTGCATTGGTGTCCCCACTGCTGAGAGGGGCAGCCTCTTAGTCACCTAAGTGGAGCCCTTCTCCCTCCATACATACAGGAGGATCCCCCAGAAGACTGGAGCAGGACTAATAGAGACATAACAGGGAGACCCGAAGACGGAACCCACATCTTAGCAGCACCAGGCAGCCAGCACTCATGCTCCCAGGTCCAGATCCCCTTGGCCTCTAGAGGTAGAAAATCAAGATCTATGTGGGGGGCCAGGGATTTAGTTAAGCGGCATAAGCGCCTGCCTGGCAAGCACAAGGTCCTAAGTTCAATCCATGGTACAAAAAAAAAAAATACTATGTAAGAACCATACAGGCTGTCACAAATGAAGACGTTAAACATATTCCATTTGGCTCTCTCTCTGGAGCATCAAGAACTGAAGGAAAAAAATTAAGGGGAAGCAAATGAGTTCAGCAGAAAGAGGGAAAAAGCGCTGGGCACTCAAGGGTGAGCTTCTGGGTGGGAAAGAGGAGTGGGTCCTGAGAAGCCCTCAGCCTGTGCTCCCACAGTGTCACCCTTTGCCTGGCTCCCAGAAGAGGCTCTAGACACCCGGGAACTGAAGGACTCAGGGCACTGCCAGGCCAAGGTACCCATCGACCATGGAATGAAACAGGAGTTCCAGGTACAGTCACCAGCCCTGCCCTTCCAGGACTCCTGCTGCTGGGTGGGAGCCCCATCTGGACACTCTGGCTTCTCTGGAACAGGTGGTATCTGCCCTGGGTCCTCCAGGGGGAGGCATGAGGATCACTCACCCTGCTGAGCCTGACCTCAACTTTGATCCCAGCACTATACTCCAGACACAGGATCTCTTGAGCCACGACTATGAGAGCCTGCGAGCCCTGGCAGAGGTAACGTTCATCAAGCCCCTGGGGCTAAACTGTGTGCCTCCATCCCAGTGGCAAAGCACTTTGGCCTCAAGGAGCCCATGTCACTGCTGAGTGGATGTCAAGTCTTGGATGGATGCGGTGTGAGGGGTGTATAGGGGAGAGCCCAGGTCTGCTTGGGGGGCCAGGGAAGGCACCTCAAGGAAAGGACATTTAAACTGAGACTTGAAGCAGAGAGCATGCAGCCCTGGGAAAGCTGGCCAGCACCTGAGCAAAAGCCAGGAGGAGGCCTGATGGAAGAGGCAAAGGCCAGAGTGCCCAGAGCACATAGGCCAGGGTGGCAGTTGCTAAGAGAAAGCTAGGGTCTCCCAGAGGAGACCCATGGTCCACGGAAAACATATATTTGACCTAAGAGCAAGGCCCTTACCCTAAGTCCTCATTGGTTCCCTCAGCTGGGTACCAAGAGGCCTCTGGCAGGATACAGGGCCCAGCCACAGGGCAGGGATACCCTTTGGCCCTGGGCCTAGCAAATGCTAGTGGGCTTGGGTGGGCAAGAGCACCCTAAACCTGCTCTACATACCCTGCAGGGCATACTGACCCTCACCCCAGTCCTGGGCCTGCCTCTTCTTAGTGCTGCAAGGCCAGGTTGGAGGAGGCGGTGGCCCTATTTGGCTTCTGTAGCTCCTGTGGGGAGCTCCAGTCCTGGCTGGAGGAGCAGACGGCCCTGCTCCAGTCACTGCAGCCCCAGGCTGGCAACTTGGAGGTCGTGCAGCTCAGATATGAGGTAATGCCCCTGGGAGCCTAGGAGGTCTTGGGGTGCCCCCCACCCTGTTTCAGCCACCCTGTCATGCACTGCTGGGCCCCACAGCCAGAGTTAACTATGGTCCCAAGGAGGGAGTGAGGAGCTGTCCTGATTCTAAGAGTGACAGACAACATACCCTTCAGAGGTCCTCCTTCTCCTCAGAGCTTCCTCACTGCCCTGGCCATGGGGAAGGACCACTGGGCAGAGATCAGCCGCTCTGCTGAGCAACTGAAGCAGCAGTGTCCTGGGGATGCCACAAAAATCCAGCGACAGCAGGCAGACCTGAGCCAGAGGTGAGAGTCAGGGGAGCACAGGGTGGTGAGACAGGAGGGAGCTGCGCCCAGGCCCAGGGCAGCCCCCCATGCCAGGTGGAGAGGGTGCACCATGTGAAAGACAGGTAGGAGAGGGACAGCCAGTCTGGCAGCCTCTGGTGAGAAAGGCTGTGGCCATGGCCCCGGGACAGGCAGGAAGGCCTCACATGATAAAGACATCCCTGTTCCCTCTGCCTAGGTGGGAGCAGCTGGCAGCTCTGAAGAAGGAGAAAGGCCTGCAGCTGGCCCGCAGCATGGAAGTGTGCACTTTCCTGCACGAGTGTGGCCCCACACAGACCCAGCTGCGAGACGTGCTGCTCCAGCTGGAGGCACTGGAGCCAGGAAGCTCTGAGGATGACCACCATGCCATGCAGTTGACCCTGCAGAAGGTCCAGCTGCTGGAGAGCAGGACCCACTACCTCCAAAGGGCAGCCACAAAGTACGGCCAGGTTCAGCATGGTGACGGTGCCCGAGGAGGCAGTGCAGCAGAGGGAAGGCCTAAGCAGGGTGATGCAGTGAGGAAAGGGACAGAAATTGGGATGGGGAGACAGTGGCTAGGATGTGCTGTCAGAGGAGCTCAGATGGCAGTAGGGATGGTCAGAGAAAGTGCCCTTGTGAAGAGGAAGGGCCACATGTTCATGCTGCCCCTAAGTCATGGTGGGTGGGTGGGTCTGGGGGACATACACTTTGGTACAGGACCTACGCCTGGGTACCAGGTCCAGGGCAGGCCTGACTATAGTGGCCCTGTTTCCCAGGGTGGCAAAGTCAGGCCCTGTGAACAGTCAGCTCCTGCAAGAACAGGTGGAGGGGCTGCAGGGGCTGCTGAAGCAAGCACAAGCCCGAGGAGCCCAGCAGGCCCGGGGCCAAGCTGAGGCTCGGGCCCAGCGGAGCTTCCTACAGGAGAGCCAGCAGCTGCTGCAGTGGGCAAAGGGTGTCCGGGCTCAGCTGCACAGCAAGGAGGAGCTGTTGGACGTGGCCTCAGCCCAAAGGCTGCTGAGGGAACACAGAGAGCTGCAGGAGGAGATCCACATTCAGCAGGACAGGTTAGGATGCGAGGCAGACAGGGCCCAGAAAGGGAGGGCAGGAAGTGTGGTCACCAGAGGAGTGGGCCAGGCTGGTGTCCAGCATGGCTCCTGAGGCAGGTTTACATGGGGGACTGAGGCCTGGGTGGGCAGCCTGCATGCTTCAGGGAGAGTCTCGGGAGGCAGAGCCCACTGGGCAGTTCCATTCAGTCCAGCGTTCCCAGAATTCTGGGTAACACAGACCCCACTGGTTCTTGGAGTCAAATGTCCCAGGACAGTCCCACAGGACCCAATCACACCTCTCTGCCTGCAAGAATGATGTGACACCCGGCTGTCAACCAGGGATACCACATAGTGTCCCTAAGCTGTGCCCTGTCAGGGGGAGCCTGACAAGTATCCAGTAGCCCCCACTTGCTGTACCCCACTGCCCAGTTTGGGCTACAGTAAAGCGGAAGAAACAGAGGCTCTGATTCCCATGTGGTGCTACTTGTCCCCAAGTGTGTGAGCTGCATGACACTGAAGGGCACTCTTCCTGTCTGTTCAAAGGCCCCTCGTGGGCTGGCCATGGCCTTGCGGGCAGGCGTGTGAGTGGTTGTGCTACCCCAGTTTGTCTGCTTGCCTGGATATTGGCCATTGGTGGTCCTCATTTATAGACAGGCAAGCCGGAGTGAGGCATGGCCAAGAGCATGGAGCTACTGGGCCCTGAGCACTCTTTCTTATGCCTATGTGGCAAGGGGACTAACAGGGTAAACAACTGCAGGGCTTTCTACCAAATACCCTCACATCTGTGCTCCACCAGGAGAGATGGGGGGGGGCAGGAGGAAGCCGGGAGAGGAGCCAGATGGAGTGTGACTCTCTGCTTCTTGTCCTGGACAGGCTGCAGCAGCTGGAGGCTCAGGGCCAGCTCCTGGCAGCCTTAGATGCCCCTCACTCCCAAGAGGTCACCAGCACCCTGAGGCTCCTGAGCCAGCACAGCTGGGAACTGAAGGCTGCATGCGAGCAGAGACAGCAGTGGCTACATGAGGGGCTGCAGCTGTACAGGTTTGGCCAAGAAGTGGATGGCTTCACGGCTGCCTGTGCTGACCATGAGGCTGTGCTAGGCCTGGACAGCCTGGGGGTACGGTGCCTGGGATGTGAAACTAGGGTATAGCTCTCCCATTCCTGGAGGAAGCTTCCATCCATGGGTCTAGAAGACAGGCTGGGCAGGACTCCATCCTCCCAGACATGACCTCAGGTCTCTGCACCCCAGGAGGATGTGAGGGAGACCCAGAGCCTGCTGCAGCAGCACCGGAGCTTTGCGTGGCTCCTGGGCACCCTAAAGCTTCGTGCAGAGGCTCTGCAAGCACGTGGCAAGAAGCTGGCCCAGAGCCACCACCCTGCTGCCCATAGGTGAGCCTAGTGCTTGGCCCCTGCAGCAGCTGCTGCCCCAGGCTGTGGGGATGAGGAGGGCAAGGAGTGGGTGGACTCAGGCAGAGAAGAGCCCTTCCTGCCCCTGCCCACCAGGGCCAGAGAGCAGCTGCAGAGTGTCCAGGTGCAGTGGACCAGGGTCCAGGAGAGGAGTGAGCAGAGGCAGCAGCAGTTACAGGCTTCTCTCCAGCTCCAGGTGAGGTGCTCTCGTTGGAGAGGGGACGCCCCAGGAGCAGTGCCTGAAAGCCCACCCTTGGCTAAATGTCAGCATCAACCCAGCGCTGTCCCACACATCCTGGCAACCACCCACACACACTTCCCGGAGACAGACATCATGGCTTGTGTGTTTATAGATGAGGAGCAAAAGCCACAGGGCTCTCAGAGGCTGCCAAAGCCTAATATGTGTTCAGCCCCAGGGCAGCACCAAGCCGGGTCAGTCCACTCCGTGGCCCTCCCAGTCTGGGGCAAGATGGTCATGCGTGAGCTGCTGTGACTAGAAGAGTGCAAACCTGACCAGTGCTCCTCATCTCTGGGCACAGTGTCCCAGTCCCCTGCCCCCATTTGGAAAGCAGTAACCTCAGGCTCTACCTTCCTTGCACCCCAGGATTGGTTCTGGGTCAGACTTTTCCCCCACGGGGTCCCTGAAACCCCTATCCCTAGAGATAGGTCCAGTGCCAGCCCTTGTCCCTGGGCTGGGAGACCCACTGTCTCCTGGGTCTCCGACAGGAGTGGAAGCAGGACGTGGCAGAGCTCATGCTGTGGATGGAGGAGAAGTGGGCAGTGGTGACAGATGAGCCTCCCCACGCACCTGGCAATGTCCTGCGGAAACTCTGGCGGCACCAAGTGGCTGAGAGCGAGCTGCTGGCCACCCGTGGGCACATGGAAAGCCTGCAGCAGGTGGGGATGCCAGACAGAGGGCGCAAAGCTGCCCCTCTCGAGTCTCAGCACACATCCCCACCCTGTGTGTGGAGCACAGTCCCTGAAGAAGACTCAACTTGGAATAAGGGTTCCCCGCTGCCTCCCTCACTCAGCTGGGTGTCCCCTGGCCCTGGCACCCAAACCAGCACAGAAAGCTGCTGCCATTCCTGCCTCCACTGTCCAGGGCGAACTGCAGAGCCTGGCCCTGCCCAGATCAAGGCCCTCACCTGCTTCCACCTAATGCCTGCTCCCTCTGTTCTGCTCCTCTCCTGCCTTGGTCATAGTTGGGGGACCCCTGAATGGCTGAACCCCAGGCAGCCCATGGAAAGCAGCTGTGGCCCATCACCCACCCCCTCCCACCCGGGTCCAGGCTACTGTGGTTGCTGGTGGTCCTGGCCACTCAGAAAAATTGCCCTGGGCCTTGTCTTCACGTCAGGCTGGGAGAGAGCTGTTGTGCAGCAGGCCACGTGCCTGGAAGGACATACAGACCAGACTTCAGGGCCTGAGTCGGATGTGGGAAGAGTTGAAGCGCAAGACAGCAGAGCGTGGGATTGAGCTTCAGCGGGTGGGACAGCAGGAGCAGTTCCTGAGGCTGCTGCAGGTCCACTGGGAAAGGGCCTAGGGTGGGGCAGGAGTGGGGAGGAAAGGAAGAGCCTAGGTTGTAGTCCCAGCGTTCTGGGAGGCTGAGGCAGGAGAATTGCACCCTGGGCAATTTAGCACTTTAGTGAGACTGTGTCTCAAAGTTAAAAAATAAAAAAATAAACTGGCTGGGGATAACTCAATGCAAAGGCTGTGAATTCAATTTCCAGTACAAAAGACAGTCTGGATGTCCTGCTGCCCCTGGGGTGGCCCCATCAGTCCTGCAGCATGTGGAAACCTCTGGCCCACAGTGGGTGGTGCATGGCTTTACCCATCAGAAGGCCAGTACTTGTATGTCCAGTGTATGGTCAGCACTTAATCCTCTAGGAAGAAAGAAACATGATAGGAGAAGACAAGTTTGGACACTGCTGATGAAGTCCCTGTGGCCACCGCAGGATGCCAGGCAGCAGATGGACCAGCTAGAGGAGGACCTGCAGTCCACAGAGGTGGGGCAGGACCTGCACTCAAGGCAGGGGCTGCAGAAACGGCACAGCCAGCTAGAGGGCAAGAGCCAGGTGCTGGCCAGCGAGGTGACTGCCCTCATCTCCCGCGCACAGCATGTGGTCGCTTCCCAGGCTGTCCTGGAGGAGGCCCAGCAATGCCACCAGAGGTGAGTCCATGTCTACCCACTCCCCTCCACTCGTCTTCATCCTGCTGTGTCACCTCCCTCCGCCTAATCACACCTATGGAAGCTGAGATGTCCGAATCTCCTTTCCTTATAGATAGGGTCATTCTGGGAGGGGAGGGCCAGAGGCCCCAGCAGTCACCCTAAAAGCCTGAAGTCAGGGGGTCCTCTTGGTGAGGTGGGGTTCTGCACCTCCACCTGTCCCCCCTCAGAAGTGTCCCTATAGTCCCCAGCCCAGCCATGAAAGGGACTTCTCACCTTGTCCTTACCCACTTGACCACCTCTTCTCCCTCTACTCAGGCTGAAGTCCCTGCAGGGCCACTTGGCTGCCAGGCGCTTGCAGCTGCAGGCTGCAGTTGAGCTGTACCAGTTCGACTACCTGAGCAGCTTGGAGCTCACCTGGATGGCTGAGCACATGCCCAGGGCCAGTGCCACCAGTGGTGCCCAGTGCTGGGCCAATGTCCAGAGCCTTCAGTATAAACACAAGGTACTGGCTCTCTTTTTATCCCAGGATCTCGGATGTCCCATTCCCAGACTTTCAAAGCTCCCTGCTACTGCTCAAGGTCACCTAGCCTCTAAGTCCCTCTTCTTGGGGGTGCTGATTTCCAAATCTCTGCCCACCTCTGCCTGGGGCGTTGGCTATAACCATGGCCTGTGGTTAAGGGAATGCCAAGCAGCTCCAACCTGTCTGTGGCAGGAACTACAGGCCAAGGTGAGAACACACCATGGGCAGGTGCAGCAAGTTCTGGGTTCCGGCAGGAGCCTCGCGGCCTCTGGGCACCCCCAAGCACAGCACATCATGGAGCAGTGCCGGGAGCTGGAAGGCCGTTGGGCAGAGCTGGAGCAAGCATGTGAGGCCCATACCTACAGCCTGCAACAGGCAGCTGCTTCCCAGCAGGTAGGGTGCAGAAAGGGAGGGGGCAGGGAGAGTCCGTGGTCCCTGAGGGAGGTAGCTCAGTGGCGAGAGCCCAGTGCCAGGAGCTGGCTCATTCCCACATAGGCCTGTGCCCTCTGTGCCGGCTGCAGTGAGCAGGATGTCCTTGCAGGGTGGTGGAGGGCTCTGTCAGAGATGGCCAAGGTGAATCAGCCCCACTCTTGGCAGTACTTTCTGCACGTGTCGGAGCTGGAAGCCTGGGTGGAAGAGAAGTTGATGCTGGTGAGAAGTCAGGACTTCGGGAGAGATGAGGCAGCCACCTTCAGGCTCATTAGGAAGCACCAGGTGCCGTGTCCCGGCCTCCCACACAGTGTGGAAACACAGTGGGGGTGAGGGGCCAAGAGAGCAAAGGGCTGGGGCTTGTTACATCCTCAAAGGGCGCATCCCACATCTCCCTGCACCTCGGTTGTGGGCGCCTCTATCCTCACTTCCTGTCTTCCCCAGCATGTTCTGCCCCTCAGGGTCACCTACTCCAGCCAGTCCCATGCCTCCCGTGTGTCCTCCTCCCAGGCTTTGAGTGGTACGCTTCAAGTTAACCAAATGTTCTTAACCAAATGCTGGGTCCAGTATAATGTCCCCTGTCCCCTCGCTTCCTTGGCACACACTACACAGCTAAATAGTGGGTTCCCTGAGGGCACAAGAATGTCTTCATCTTACTGAATGTAAATACACCTTTGGTACTGACTAGGTGGGTGACAGGAGGCGCGGATGGGTCTGAGAATGAGTTGAAGGTTAGAGGGATGCGTATGAGTTGATGAGTGAATTGATGGGGGTATGGGCAGGGAGGGGTGGATAGAGGCAGGGAGGCAGGTTGGGAGGATGGGTAAGTTACCTATTCTGAGCCTGGCAGGGCCTTTTATGTTGGCAGGTGCTGGAGCAAGAACTAGCTCTTCACTGGAGCTCCATGGAAGCACTGGACCAGAAAGCCCAAGCCCTCACTGGCTCTGAGGCCCCTGTGGTACAAAAGAGGCTCTGGGGACAACTTCAGGCACTGCAGGAACTGGCAGCCAAACGGTGAGGGCCTCCCACGATACTGGGAACCTGACCACAGTTGACCATTCCCATACCATGATCTCAGGCTCATACAGTTCTGTCAAGAGGATGAGGGCCTGGTGTGTAATCCCAGCACTTGGGAGGCTGAGGCGGGAGGACTGTTGTGAGTTCAAGGCCAGCCTGGGGTACATAGTGAGTTCAAGGCCACCTTGAACCACCCTGTCTCAGAAAGAGAGTGGGGGGGATGAGATCTTGCTGGATGTTGCTTAACTCTTTCCATAAGTCTTCAGCAAGGGCCAGCAATCCACCTCTTCTCCGTGTCCACAGCTTCCCCTGTGACTTGCCCTGGTCTTCCCATGACTCCTTGTCCCTGAATCCTGAGTTGCCTGCTTGGGCAAAGACCGTGAATAACCCCACCCTTCAGGTCAGCCCTTCAGTTAGCTCTGTCCCCAGGAGGTGACAACTAACTCCTGGGGAACCATGGATGTCACCACAGGGGCCGGAAGCTAGAGGGTACGCAGAGGCTGCACAAGTTCATGCAGGAGGCTGAGGACCTGCAGAGCTGGCTAGCCAGCCAGAAGTGGGCAGCCACAAGAGGGGAGTGCCCGGGAGAGGACTATGAGCACGTGCTGGTGAGGGGCCAGGGGCAGGGAGGACACTGAGCAGGCCCTGGGGAGGTGGCCAGCTGGTCCTGCTGGGGTGGATGGAGTCACATGGCCTCAGGGTAATGGGCAGGTGATGGCCATCCAAACCCACTTGGTCCATGAGTGGGTCCCTGAGGTCCCTTACTCCCCTGGCTGCTTGCTGCCTGACTGCTGGGCCCACGCTGTCACCCACTCCCCTCTCTTCTCAGGACCTCTGCGCCAAGTTTGCAAAATTTCAACACCAAGTAGAGGTGGGCAGCCAGTGGGTAGCTACCTGCCAGCAGCTGGTGGAAAGCCTGCAGGAGTGTGAGCACAGTGCTGCCCTCCAGGCCCGCCAGCAGCAGCAGGACTTGCAGTGAGTGCCAAGTTTGGGGGAGGCTGCATGGACCAGGGAGGGCTTCCTGTGGACTTCCTCAGCAACCATGTTCCCCTCCCGTACAGCCGGTCCACGCCACATTTCTATGATCACCAACAGGCCACAGTGGTCTGTCCCCAGCCTGCCACCTTGAGGCAGGGTTGTGACTGGTCCCTGGCTTGGGCCCTGGCCTGGTGGAAGTCTTTGAGCTCAGCCAATTTGCTAAAAAAACAAAACTGGAGAGATGTGGTCTCTTTTCTGAAGAGGCCTGTTGTAATTGGACCAAAATACTGAGAATCATGTAAGATACAAGAGCATCACAAAGCAGAGGTCAGTTAAATCTGAGCATTACAGTAGCAAAGGTCCACCTACAGAGACCCTAGAGAGACAGGAAGACAGGAAGGGCCAGAGGCTGGAGAAGGCCTCTGGAGGGCCGAGAACCATTCAGGAGTCTCGGGCAGGGCAAGCTGCAGGGACAAGCCAGAGAGGAGGAGGGCTGACCAGTCCTGGCAAGGGAGGAGGATCCAAGCTGGCCATGACTGGGCTCTTCGTGCTGCTCTTTTTTGTGCGGGGAACAGAACTGCCTGGTTGGAGCTGTGGGAGCTGACCCAGGCCCGAGGTCACCTTCTTCAAGATGCTGAGACTGCCCTCAGAGTTGACAGAGACCTGCTGGGGGCCCTCACCCACATCCAGGTGTGAGCCTGGGGTGAGGAAGGGGAGTCTTTCCAGAAGTTGGTCCTTTCCAGGCTCAGTCCCCTGTCACCCATCTCCCTGGCCCTCTCCTCAGGAGAAAGCCTCAAGCCTCCCCAGTGATGTGGCCCAGGACCTGCATGCAGCAGAGGCCCACCTGAGGTCTCACGAGGCACTGGAGTGTGAGCTTCTGGGCACTGAGCACCAGGTGAGGAGCTGACTGCCTCCCAGCTGGACCCCCACAGGTGTCCTCCAGCTGACACCTGGCCCTCTAGATCTTCCCCTCTCCCTTGCTTCCAGTGGGGCCATTGGGCACAGCAGGGTGTGACCCATGGAGTCCCTGTGTTCCCACGCGAGGGATACGTGGTTGGCCCTTCAGCCTCTGTAAGGACAGTACCTTCTTCCCTATCCCCTCCCTGATACCAGCTGCAGGAACTGCTGGAGGCTGGAGGCAGGGTGCAGAAGCTGCATCCAGGGCCCCTGGCCCATGCCGTGCAGCAGAGGCAGCAAGCTGTGAGGCAGGCCTGGGAGGCTCTGCAGCTGAGCATGGACGGGCGCAGGACCCAGCTGGAGCGGGCGTGCCTCGTGGCTCGCTTCCATGCTTCGGTGAGGGTGCCTTCCCCTTGGAAGGGCACGTGTGTGTGTGTGTGTGTGTGTGTGTGTGTGTAATGTGCATGCACTGAAGCCCCCTACTCTGGTGGGAAAACAAGTGTGAACAGGAGGGGCAGAACATGAGCCCGTCTAGATGTCAGTCCGCCTGCCCCGAGGTGGAGCAGAGCTGGTGTGGCTGGAGAAACACCAGCCCAGGTGAGTGACAGCCCAGGCAGTGCTGGGGAGTGACAGCAGTATCCTCTGGATCAGCCAGTGTCTGCAAAATCTGCTTCCAGCTCCCCGCTGGAGCTGTGCTGGGAAGGTCTGGAAGATGGACTGGCTTCACTTACGGAGCCCACCCAGCTGGGGCTGTGGGCCTCAAGCCTGAAAGGATCAGACCGAGACAGTGAGCCTTGCTGTGGGACACAGGCGTCTCCATATCCCAGAGCCTGACTGACCAGTAGGCTCAAATTGCAACACTGTGAACAGACAATAGTTTAGGAACCCTCATCTTTGTCATGTGCCACTTTGTCACATGTGAACAGGGCCACTTCACCCTAGGTTGTCACCTTTTGTACAGGTCCCTGTAGTTGCTTTTGTTTGGTTTGGTTTTATTTGGAGGTGGCGCTACTGGGAATTGAACTCAGGACTTCATGCTTGCCAAGCAGGTACTGTGCCACTGAGCTGAATTCCCAGCCCAAGTGCTCATAGTTTGCAAGACATGTTCACATGCTTGGTGCAGTGTTTGGACAAGAACCAGGTTTCTCCAGCTTTAATACTGTGTAGTCATCTGTAAACCAACAGGAGATAGGTGTAGGGTCAGGGTGGCAGCTTGGAAGCTGGTGGGCAAGGCGATATCAAGGTATAGGGAAGGCTATGGAGGCAAAAGCGGCCCCAAAGAGCTGGGATTCTTTCTCCCCATCCACCAGCTGTTTTTTCAGCTACCTTCCCCTCACACAGAGGGGATAGCAGAGAGGGGACGCAAGAAGGCCTGCTACCAGGAAGGCAATGAGTACCACGGTACAGGTGGTGTCAGTGAGGGTCTGGCCTCCGTAGGAGGTTCATGGATCCCAGAGAAGAGGGTTGGGTGAAAACACAGAAACCAGGCCTGTAGGCCCCATGGCCTCTCCTGAAGCCCTGACCTGCTGAGAGGGTGGCTGTGCCTGTGCACCTGGTTCCTGCCAGCTGCACTCCTCACCCTCCCTCCTGGTCTCTGGGGCCAGGTGTGGGACTACACCTCCTGGGCAGCCAGTGTTCATCGGGGACTGCAGGCAGAGGAGGGGCTCCGGGACCCCAGCAGCAGCCCACTGGCGCTCATCACCCACCAACAGCTTAGGGCAGAACTGGAGGCCCAGGAGGAGCTACAGCAGCAGGCCACCAAGCTGGGCCAGCAGGCACTTCTGACTGCAGGGACATGCATCAAGGAGGTGACCTTTTCCCGGGGCCCCCAGCCTACTCTGACCTGCCCCAGCCTGCCCAGCCACTGGCTCCTGTGCCACACTAGCTTCTCACAGGCTTCCCCTGGGTCCACAGCCATCTTGCCTGTGCAGCCCTCTCTGTCCCCAACCCTGCCCCCTGCCCCCAACCCCCAACCCCCAACCCTGTGCACCTGGGTCCAGCCCCCAACCCCCAACCCCCAACCCTGTGCACCTGGGTCCAGCCCTGCCCCACATGTGCCTATCCCAGATCCAGGATGGGCTTCAAGCCCTACAGGAGGAGCATGACCAGGTGTTTCAGGCCTGGACCCAGAAGCAAGAGAAGTTACAGGCTGCACAACAGGAACAGCGCCTCCTCAGACAGTGTGGTCACCTGGAGGAGACCCTCTCGGCCCAGGAGGCAGGTGTCCCCAGCCTCCTGTCTCCAGGCCCCCTTTCTTCCCGGGTTTCTGGTCTTTCCTCTGTCCTAGGGCACAGAGGTTGTGGTGGCCAGGGTGGTGCTGGGGTACCGGGGCCTCCACCAGTCTACAGACTAAGCCCCGAGTGTGTTGGCTGGAGGCTCCCTTTCTGCAGAGATTGAGGTGCCACTGGCCCCCATCAGGGCTCTTCTGCCCATCCTTAGTACTTCGATCAGCCCCATAATAGGTCTCTTGCTTCTGCAAAATGCCCAGAGGCAACATCTCAGCATAGACAGGTGCAGAGAGAGACTCTGACTTTTTTGATCTAGGTGTCCCTGGAAACCAGCACCCTGGGAAACTCGGTGGAAGAGGTGGAGCAGTTGATCCATAAGCATATGATCTTGCAGAAGGTGCTGACTGCCCAGAATAAGAAGGTGACACACTTGGGGCCTCATGGGCATGGTCAGGGGTCACAGTGTCAGGGCTAGGGTGAGTCCTGCATGGGTGGCATGGTGCTGGGCACATCCCCAGAGGCAGCACTCATAAGCCTGTGGGCTTAGGTACTTGGCTGTCCATGTGGCTCAAGAAGACCCAGGATGGGCTGGGTCACACTGAGGGACCACCAGTGACATCGAGATTGATCCACACCACTTGGTCACCAGGGAACCATCAGGTGCCAACAAAGCTGGCAGGCCTTTGGCCATGCAGGACTGGAATTTCCTTGATGAAAGGCCATTGCACCCTGGGCACCAGCCCTGCCCCTGCCCTACAGGTGGAGGCTCTGTGTGAGCAGTTGAAGGTGCTCCCAGGCCCCAGGGGACAGGACTTGCTTCGCAGCATGCTGGAGCACCAGGCTCATGTGAAGGAGCTGGCAGAAAACCGGGATCGCGCCCTGCAGACCTCTCTGCTTATCGCCAGCTTTGTCAGGGCCTCCGACCAGGTCAGAGGACTACACCTGTCCAGTGCTTTCCCCTTAAACCACCTTCTTTAGCCCGACATGGCTTTCATACCTGTGAATGGGGAAAGTGAGATTTGGAAGGGCCTGTTGGTGAAACATCATAGACTCCTGGCCCTACCTGCATCAGGCCGAGGACTGGGTCCGGGAGCGCGTCCAGCAGCTGAGAGAGCCAATCCCTCCTGGAGACCTGAAAGATAATTGGAAGCACCGACAGAAACACCAAGCCTTTGAGGCTGAGGTCTGGGCCCTGGAGCAGGCCCTGATCTCTGTTGCCAAGGTAATGCCAGGCCTTGGCCTTAGCCTGCCCCAAACACAGATGGCAGGATGGGCAAGGGGGAAGGTCTCAGGAAGGGAGATGGGGCAAGCAAGCTTCCGGTGTCCTCTCTCTCACCAGCAAGGTGAGGCTCTCCTGGCTCAAAGCCACCCTTGGGCAGGAGAGGTCTCCCAGAGGCTGCAGGCACTGCAGGAGAGTGGGGAGAAGCTGAGACAGGCAGTGGCCATCCGGGGCCGGGAGCTGAAGGACAAGCAGAACTTCCTGGAGTTCCTGCAGAAAGCAGATGTCACAGAGGCCTGGATCCAGGAGAAGGTGAGGACCCAGCTGGGGACTGAGGTGGGACAGGGAGGACCCCAGGCCTGCATTCTCTGGTCCCCTGGCAGGAAGGTGTCCTGGCGAGAAGTCTCAAAGCCTCCACCTACCACAACACTGCCCCAGGGGCTGGGTGCCTGGGGCCAGTGCTCAGAGTGCTGTCCCCACCTTCTTTCCCTCGGCCTCTGCAGGAGATGATGGTGAACACTGGCAACCTAGGCCAGGACCTTGAGCACTGCCTGCAGCTCTGCAGGTGGCTTCACAAGTTCCAAGGCACCAAGGTGGGCACAGCGCCTCCTCTGGGAAGCATGGCTCCCAGTCGTGGAAGTGTGGGCTCTGTGATCAAGGGTGGCCTCAAGTGTCAGCTCTGCACTTACTGCTTAAGCAGGCCCCTTGGCTGTGTAAAATGTTGATGTGATGTGAGAAGCTAGGGGAAGGGTACAGGGAACCTAAGGAACCTCTCTGTACTACTTTTGCAATTTACTGTGCATCTATAATTATTTCAAAAAAATGTTAAAGATGATATGTGTGCTTGGACGTACTAATCAGTGTGTTCCTTCAGCATGAGGGGTCCAGCATCTGGGTGGCTCCTTCTTACACTACATCCCTAAACAAAACACACACACCAGAAACCTGTTTCTCTTTTACAGTATAAAGGGAAAATATTGTTAGAGGTCTTGTGCCAACCCTGTCTCCTCCTATAAGTATGCAAGGTTTTGTTTTGTTTCTTTGTTTTTTTTGTACTGGGGATCGAACTCATGACCACACACTTGCCAGGCACGCTTTTATGCCACTGAACTAAATCCCCAGCCCTGTGCATGAGTTTTTAAAGGCTTCAGTGTTAGCGGCAGAACTGCATAGATTCTGTACCAGGCATTATGGCAGGAAGGGTGTGGGCTTGAGTCCTGGCCCAGCCACAAATGAGCCATACCAGCCTCTGCACTCTGCTCTAGCACCTAGAAAAGGAGAGAAACACCCATCCTGCCAGTCTTGGATGAGACACTTCACAGGGACTTTGGAAAGTGCTTTAAAAGCTCAGATGTATAAATGCAAAGGACAGGAAGCCTACAATCCCTACTCCTCACCCTGCTGGGGCTCCCCTCCCCATGAACCTCTAAGGATGCCCAGTGGTACCTCAGCCCAGTTCTGGAGATGAGACACCCAAATTCTAGGAGGCTGGAGCTCATGTCACCCCCCTCCACACACTTCTCTCTATCCCAGTAAACTGCATTTGAGTTTAAAAGTGTCTGTTAAAGCCAGACATGGTGACGCACACCTGTAAGCCCAGCACACAGGAGGCTGAGGCAAGAGGGTTTACATGAGTTCGAGGCCAGCCTGGGCTACATAGTGAGTTCAAGGCCAGGCTGAACTACACAGTGAGACCCTGACTCAAAAAAAAAGTGTCTGGTGGCCAGGAATAGTGCCACACACCTGTAATCCCTGCTCTCTGAGAGACTGAAGCAAGGTCATAAATTCAAGCTTAGCCTGGACAAATTAGCAATTTAGAGAGACCCTGTCTCAAAAAATAAAGAGTTGAGGGGTATAAAGTTCAGTGAGAAGGCCCCGGGTTCAATTTCCAGTCCCATCCCCCTCAGACCTCTGTCAATGTGTGTGCCACCCTCCCCTTGAGGAGCATATTCCCCGCCCTGAGAGACTCTGGGGCTGTGGGCTTCAAGCTGAACTTGCTCACTGTACCTCGGCGGGTGGCCTCTGTGTCTACCAAAGGAAGGAAGTCGTTCCCCTTGTCCCCTCACATGCTGTTCCTACCCCTGAGTGCCAGCTGCAGTGCCAAGAAGGGACTCTGAGCAAGTGGAACGAGTGCCCTTAACCTTCACCTCCCCCACAGGACACCGTGGGTGACACCTACATCAGGGCCATCAATGACCTGGTGCTGCAGCTCAAAAGCCAGGACCCTGAGGAAGCCAAGATCGTCTGCCAGCGGCAAAGCCAGCTCAATCACAGGCCAGTCACAGACTGGGGAGGGAGAGGGCTGGGAGACAGGCTATGGATGGGCCACCTCAGGTGTCGCATGTCACCACCACCCATTGACCAGGTGGGGGAATTTCCAAGGCAACCTGCTCCAGTACCAGCGGCAGCTTGCAGGGGCCCTGGAAGTCCACACTTTGTCCAGAGAGCTGGAAGACATCACCGGGCGGATTGAGGAGAAGGTAAGCAATGGGGTCACTTTGTACACTGTGAGCCAGGGGAGCAGACACCACACTTCATGTGCCTCTTAGCAAGTGCTTGGAGGTCAGTCCTGTCACGGGTCACCTCTATGGAGGGCTCAGTGGTGCACCATGGGAACCTCCTTTCAGACTGGGGAAGCCAGCCCATCTCTTGCTTGCTCCTCAGGGTTGCTATGGGTCCAGAGTTCAAAGCTCATCCTCTTCTGGGCTCTGAGCAAGACCAAATCCCATGGGAAGTTTGCCCCAGGTTAGTGTCAGCCACCATAGAGGAAAACACAGCCTGAAATCTGGCTGAGGCAGAAGCAAAGCCACACATAGCCAGAGAAGCCTCCCATGAAACAGACTGTGCCCTATTCTGGGCCTGCCTGGCTTCTTCCGCTCTGTCTGCCCTCACCCTGTCAGGCCCAGGCCTGTTCTTCGTAGTTCCACATAGGGATGAGAGTCAAAGGAGAAAATGGTGGGAAGCACTACACGCATAAGATTCTTTCCTCAGAGGAAACCTGGGCCAAAGTCCCTGCTCAGACTCTTCCACCTCCACAGAGGAAGATGCTCTGTCAGGGACCTGGTCCCATGAGCCCCACTGAGAGCAGTGGGCAAGGACTCATGCTGGATGCTCTCTGTCCACATTGCCACCCTGGGGCTGGTGAGGGAGCAGCTAAAGTGAAGGCCACACCCGTAATGGCCCATTCCCCACCCCTCAGGGTGCCGCGGTCCAGATCTTGGAGGGCGGGGAAGAGCTGGAGATCGTGCAAAGGCTGCTGTGGAAACAGGTGGTGCTGGAGAAGGAAGTGGGCCTCATCCAGGCGCAGGTGGAGGTGTGCAGCTGAGGGGTGGGGGAGCTGGCCCTGGCCCTGGGTGCTTCCTATAGGGCAGTGATGGTGAACTTTCTAGAGTTTTCAGTAATATAAACAGCCTGCACTGGCATGCATGCCATAGGTTTACCACCACTCCTCTAAGGGATCATGGCAGATACTGGCAGAGGGAGCTTCAGGATCCTGAGAGACACAGGCCAGGAGCCTCGGCAGCCAGAGCCCTCCCTGCCAGCCTCTGATCCTAGCTTCCCCCATAGTCCCTCCAGCACAAAGTGGGCTGTCTCTGCCAGACACACCCCGGGGCAATCCATGGCCTCAGTCACAAGCAGCGAGAGATGATGGACAGCTGGTGGCAGCTCCAGAGCAGGGTGCAGAAGCGGTAGGAGCCCCTTGGGCCTGGCTCTCTCCCTGGCCCATTCTCCACAGTGTTTCAGTCCTTATTCTTCCCCCAACCTCCCGTTTTCCCCTGAGAATCTGTTCTGTCCTATCAGGAGTTCACCAGTGGCATCTTCTTAATGGTCGTACCTATTATTCTCAATCCATTAACTCTCAGCCCATTAAGTCTGAGCCCTTCAGCCTTTTTTTGGCTGTGAGGATTAAGACAGGAGATGACACAGGTGGGTACAAGGAAAGAGGGGCTCAGTGTCCCTGGGACTAGCCGATGAACCCCGTGGACAGGAGGGAGTCACTGGAAACTGAGCACCAAGTACAGAAGCTCCAGGTGCTACTGCAAGAACTGCTGGTCTGGGCCCAGAGGCTGCGGGCTGAGGTGAACGATCGAGGCACTCCCTGTAGCCTTGCAGTGTCCTGGCACATGCTGGAGGAGCACCAAGCATGCAAGGTGAGCTGCAGGAACCCTGGGCCTTTAGGGACCTCCCCTTCTCACTGCATTCCTTCCTACCTCCATCTCCTGCTCTCCTCCATCCTCTTCTGTCCCCCACAAGGCCTTTCCCCACCTTGCCACACCTTTCCTGTTCCCCTGGCAGGAGCTAATACCTCCAGGAATCTGAGCCCACTCTGTTCCAGGATGAGCTGGATGGCCGGAGAGACAGCATCAACCTGGCCCGAAGCACTGGGCAACAGTTGCTCGCAGCAGGGCATCCATTGGCCCCTTCTCTTCACCAGGCCCTGGCTGCCTTAGACCAGGAGCTGAGCAGCCTGCAAGGGGCCTGGCAGGAGCACCAGGTGCACCTGCAACAGGCAATGGAGCTGCAGGTTGGTGCCACCCGCAGTCCCCAGCCTGCCCCACCTTCAAGGCCTCTGCAGTCCCAGGCCAAGCCCATGTCAGAGGCTGCTGTGCTGGGGGCTTCCCCACAACAGGTCTGACCTGCGGAAGACCTGTTTGTGGAGCTAGGACCCTGGGTTTGCTGTGACTGGACCCTCTCACCTTCCCTTTTCTCACCAGCTATTCCTGAGCTCTGTGGAGAAGGCAGAACATGAGCTCTGCAGTGAGGAAGCCTCACTGGCCATCGAGGGGCTGGGGGTAGGTGTCTATCAGAAGCAGGGGGTGTGCAAGGCAGTCTGAGAGGCAACATCAAGACTGGCAGGGCTGCCTGAGCCTGGCAGGCCAGGACCACCCCTGCCCTAGCATAGCTGTCACCAAGCAGTTGCTTCACCCTTGGTCCCAAGTGCCTCTTGTGGGCCTGCGGAAGTTCTCTTTTTTCCCACCATGATAGATGAATGTGTCTCTAGGAGAACTCAGCAAATATTTGGGGTCCATGTTGTCTGGCTGGTTGCAGAGAAGAGTATGGGAAAGCACTGCCTGCCCTGGAGCCTGGCTCAACCTTTACCCAACCCTGCTAAAGCCAGAAGCAGCCTTTGGGGGGCTTGAGGGTGACTCTGAGCAGGACAGTGGCTCTGTTGGGGAGGGGTGACCAGGATGGTCAGACGCTCTCAGACTCCTGCTCCTGCCAGGACCCCTCAGCCAAGATGGAGGTGCTCCTGCACACGCGCAAGAGGCTTGAGCTGCGCCTGGAGGCGCAAGTGGAAAAGCTCAGCAAACTGGAGGCCACAGCCCGAAGTCTGCACCAGGGCAGACATGCTGAGGCCCACAATGCCCTGGCCAGGTGCCAGGCCGTGCTCCTGAGGTACTTGTGGCTCTAGGGTGGTGGGAAAATGTGGGTGGACTGGCGTGGGCCTCCCAGCTCTCCCTTCCTGTCCAGGCTTTGTAGTCTTTCCCAAGGACTGAAGCTGGATACCAGAGTCTCCCCCACAGCACATGCAAACACCCCACTTCCTTCTTAGTTCAGTGATAAAGGATTAAGGAGAGTTTGACAAGAATTGCACACACACTAAGAAAATAATAGGAAAACCTAGCTGATGGAACAGGAGATAGGAGAGCACAGTGGTTAGGTCCAGGGTCAGAACACCCTGCATTCTCCCCTGCCCACTAATGGCAGAACCTGAAGCGGGCTTCTCTCTGGCTTAGCTAAGGGTCTAAGCTACAAAGAGGGGCTAACAACAGCATCCAAGTCCTTCAGGATCGCAGCCAGATCTCTGCTGCTTGTTTAACCTAGGCTTGGCCACAGACTCTCAGGACCTGCCCGGCTATGACACCAGGTGCTACCTTTCCCCTCTTAAAGCTCATCTGCCTCCGCGACTCTTCCAGCTCCTCAGGCTTTGAGATACAGGCAAATATAGTGTGGAGTCAGACACCAGACTGGCAGGGTCCATCTTTCCCAGAGAGGCCACCAGCACTTGCAAATGTTGTGGCTCCCTGGCAGGGGCAGGGACATCCCTCTCCATCCCTGCAGGCAGCCCTCACTTGAGTACCCATGTAGGTCTTTGACTTGACAAATGGCAAAAGTGGTTCCTGGTAGGCCAGGCACCCTCCAGCACAGTGCCACTGTGACTTCCACCTGTACGCCCATCCTCAGGAGGGCACCCCCCTTCTAGGAAACCTCTCTACACCAGCCACCACCCCACACTGTCACACCTGCATAGGACACACTGACAGAAAGAGGGAACATGGTGCAGGGGACAGGGTGTCAGAACTTCTGTTTATATTTCTCTGACCTGTATTTTTGTGCATATGGCAATGTACTTAAGGTGTTGGTACAGAAGTGCATATATAGAATGCATTATCTGGGGGCCAGGGATTTAGGTCAGCTGTAAAGCACCTGCCTACAAGCACAAGGTCCTGACTCCCGGTACCCACCCACCCCCAAAATGCGTAAATATGTATATATATATAGTTAGAATAATATGGCATTATATATGTATATATATATATAATATAATATTTATATAATAGCAATGTGTAATGTTTAAAAAGTAGCTTAGACATTATTAGTCTCCTAGGGTAGCATAACAAAATGCCACAGACTGGGTAGTGTAAACAGCAAAAACTTGTCTCACAATTCTAGTGATCGAGTTGTCGGCAGCTTGGTTTCCTGTCCTGTGTTGACTTGATGTGATTGTCTTCTGCCCCTATCCTCACATGGTCATCCCTCTGTGTGTGTCCTCATCCCCTCATCTTGTGAGGACACCCGCTGTATCCGATTAGACTCACTCCTGTGTCTGCATTTCATCTTAGGGCCTTTGAAGAGGTAACTGACTCCAAATGCAGCCACATGCTGAGGCACTGGGGGTTCAGACTTCAACATAAGAATCTGGGAGACACAACTCAGCCCACAGTGAACTCTTATCTGGAGGAGAAGCATGATGTGCCTTTACTTCAAAGGATACCTGAGGCCCAGGGTGTGCTGATACCAAGAAGGGTTAGAAGAGCACACATCACACACACACACACACACACACACACACACGAGCACACGCCCATACCCCTGTAGCAGTTCTAGGTCTTGGCAGGTGAACACAAGGCCCTCTCCTCCTGCAGGAAAGAGACCCTCCTTCAGCGAGCCAAGACCCAGGGTCACCAGCTGGAGCAGCTGCAGACCTTTCTGCAGGATTCCCTTGAGGTACCTTGGCTAGGGCAGGTGTGTGGTTGTGGGTGGGAGAAGTCACCACAAGGAAAGGGCACCTCAGAGTTTATGGGGAGGGGAGATGCCCAGCAGAGCTCAGTCTTCCCCAGGTGACCACATGGCTGAGGGAGAAGAACCTGGTGGCTCCGGAAGAGGGCTGGCAGGACCCTGCCACACTGCAAGCACTGTTGTCCAAGCAGCGGAATTTGCAGGCTGAGCTGGACACGAGTCTGCACCAGCAGCAGGAGCTACAGCAGGTAAGGCACTGGGGCACCGGGCCCCGGATAGCCCAGAGCTGGCGGCTGTGTCTGAGCCACAGTGGTGACAGAAGCTCCTGATTCTCGACTAGGCCCTAATAGGTAGGAAATTGCAGTTGTCTCCTGGAGGTTTCCTATTTAAAAAAAATAGTGCCTTTTCAGTAATTGTAAATAATGATGTTTTGGCATGCTAAGTGCATGGGAAACAATTGTGTGGGTGAAGACTGCAAAACATAACTTTTTTTAAACATTACCTTTCTACCTGCCTGCCCTTAGGCAGACCCCCTCTTGATATAAGGTACCCTGCTAAGTACTTCATATGCTTTATCTCATTTAAACAAATAACCATTACTTTCTCCATTCTATAAGTGAGGAGAATAAGACTTAGGGAGGTTCAGAAACTTGCAGCCAGTGCAGAGCCTCAGTGGCATGGGCTGGTGCCTGGAGCCCTGGTGCCTGGAGCCCCGGTGCCAGCCTCCCTGTGTCCCTGAGGTATGTGTCCTGTGACTTCAGGAGGGACAGAGGCTGCTGCAGGGGAACTATCCAGCCTCAGAGACCATCCAGGAGCGGCTGAAGGAGCTCAGGGAGCTCTGGGAAAAGCTGCAGGCCAACAGCCAGAGGAACATGGCCCAGCTGCAGAAGGCCTGTAAGGTGAGGCTATGCAGATCACAGAGCAGCTGCAGGGGCTCCAGCCTCTACCTCAGGCTCACTCACATTCTGTCCTAGGCCCTGCATCTACAGTGGAACCTGGGGGAACTGGAGAGCTGGCTGGAGCCCATGGAGGTAGAACTGAGAGCCCCTCTTGGGGACCAGGACCTGTGTGGGGTGGGCAAGCTCTTGAAGGCCCAGGAGGAGCTGGAAGCATCCCTGAGCAGGCAAGGCAAGCAAGCATGGGCCCTGTTGGGTCAAGCGCAAGTGCTGGCTTCTGAGGAGGAAGGCCACTGCCTTGCCAAAGATGTGGAAGAGCAGGCCCGGAAGCTGCTTCAGAGGTAGAGCACCCAGCCCTAGCCTAGGTTTGCTCCTCCTTGGCCTCCTTTCCCTGCTCCCAGTTCCTGTTCCTCCTCTCTTTTCCACTGCCCATAGTGAGGGGGCACAAATTGGGTGAGCACTGGGTCTGATCCCAGTACCAATCCCACCCACCTTCCACTGCTGCAGGTTCAAGAGTCTTCAGGAGCCCCTGCAGGAGCGTAGGGCAGCCCTGGAGGCTCGGAGCCTCCTCTTGCAGTTCTTCAGGGATGCTGATGAGGAAATGGCCTGGGTGCAGGAGAAGTTGCTCCTGGCTGCAGCCCAAGACTTCGGCCAGAGCCTGAGTGCTGTGCAACACCTGCAGGAGAAGCACCAGGTGTGAGCCCATGCAGGGAGCAGCCACTCACAGTACTCAAGGCTTGCAGCCGAGGACATGGTGCTTTGGGGACCCCTGGATTCTATGGGAGTTCCATGACAAGGCACTCTGTGGGAGCAAATCTGTGGGGTGCCATTAGGCTTGAGGCATAACTCAGGTTGTCCCAGGTGTCCAGTAGCATCCCTGGTCCTCCCTTCTCAGAACCTGGAGAGTGAGATAAACAACCACAAGGCTCGGACAGAGACGGTGGTGGGCACAGGGCACAAACTGGTGCAGGTTGGGCACTTTGCTGCCCACGAGGTGGCTGCCCGACTGCAGCAGCTGGAGGAAGCACTGGAGCAGCTGCGGACAGAGGCAGCGCGCAGGCGGCTGCTGCTGCAGCAGGCCCAGGAAGCCCAACAGTTTCTGACTGAGGTGAGAGGGCAGGATCGAGCGCTGAGGGCTAGGACTGGGCCTAAGAACTCCTGGAGGGTGTGGGTGCCAGAAGAGGACACCCAGGGGGATGGGTGCTATGCCTCATTCCCCCAGGGTCTTAATTCTGTTCCCCAGAGAAATGAGGGTAATTTGCTTTGTTTCACTGTTCCTTCTAAACTAGTGGTTCTCGACTGACATGTTTTGAAATTTTGTTGTAGTTTTTCTTCTGCTCCTTCTGCTGCTTCTTCTTCCTCTTCTCCTTCTCCTATTCCTCCTTTTTATCCTTGAAATAAAGTGGTTCTCAGCCCATGCCAGTTGATCAGAATCAACTGGAACCTTCAGTGCTGATTATACTTAAACCACCTCCCCACGGTGAACGCCCTGTATAAGGAGTTAAAGTAATAAGCAAAGAAAAGAAATATGCTTAGGAATAGAAACCAGATTTGGTTTTATTATTGTGAGATAAACAAAATCTTGTCAGACACAGTGGTGCACGTCTATAATCTCAGCACTTAGCTGAGACAGAAGGCTCATCACAAGTTCGAGGTCAACATGGGCTACATAGGTTGTCCCTGTCTCAAAAAAAAAAAAAAAAAGAGGTACCTTTAGGAAACACTGACTGCTGGGGATGGGGGCACACACCTGTTGTCCTACCTAGCGTTTATGAGGCTACAGTGGAGGGTCACTCAAGTAGGAGACAAGCCTGGGTAACATAGTGAGACCTCATCTTGAAAAATACAGGAGCTCAGGCTCCATCCAGACCTCAGGAGAACCTGCTGGGCTGGGCTAGGATTCACCAGGTGACATCACGCAGCCAGGTGAAAACCACTGCGCTGAATCTTGAGACTTTAGACTAGCTAGGCGTAAACCTCAGAGGGCTTTGCCCAGAGAAAAACAGATCAGTGTCATCACCCAGCTCCTAGAGGCAGAATCCTGGCTGGCTGAACGCGGCCATGTCCTGGACATAGAGGACATGGGCCAGAGTACCGAAGCCACACAGGCTCTTCTCAGGCGGCTAGAGGCCACCAGGAAAGACCTGCAGGGGTTCAGTCGGCACATTGAGCGGCTGCAGCAGACAGCAGCCCTCCTGGAGAGTGGGCAGAACCCTGACAGGTGAGCAGGAGCCATGCCCCGGAAGGGCCTTGGGAAGGGTGCTCCCACCAGAGCAGCTGAAGCTCGGGCCTGCGCTGTCTCCATTGCAGCCCCAAGGTGCTGGCCCAGCTGCAGGATGTGAGGGAGGCCCACGAACAGCTGCTGCGGAAAGCAGAGGGCAGGGAACAGAGCCTCTGGGAGCAGCTGCAGCTTCACCAACTGGAGCAGGAGGCCTTGCTGCTTGATGCCTGGCTGAACGCCAGGGTGGCTGTTGCTGAGTCCCAGGACTTCGGGCAGGACCTGCAAAGTGTCCAGGCAAGACTGTCCTGGGCTAACCTGGGACAATTGATGGTGCAAACAGGGCCCGTGTTTGAGGATGAGTGAGAGGCCACAGCAAGTAAGCTGGAGGAGAGGCCTCTCTGGGAGGATCCTGGGGGTTCTAGGAGGGTGGAGGGAGTTTGGAGCTCAGAGTTCAGACTTTTGGGCTGCCAGACACCACCTCCACAGTGACACTCCCGGCCTCCATCCTGGCAGGTGCTGGAGATGAGGTTCGATGCTTTCAGTAGGGAAGTGCAGAGCCTGGGGCAGGCCAAGGTGCAGGCCCTGAGGGAGCTGATGAACCCCCTGGAAAGGAGAGCCCCTGGGTTCTACCCCAAGATTCAAAGCCAGAAGAGTCGCATCGAGGCCACTTGGGAGAGGCTGAATAAGGCAATCAAAACCCGCACAGAGGTAGGAGGCATGGGCCTTACAAGCTGTGTGTGTGTGTGTGAAGCTGGCTGCCTCAAATGCCCAGAAACAAGCAGCTGGGAGACATGTTTCCCGCCTCTATCGAGGCTTTCTTCCAAGACTTTAGCTCTCAGCCACAACTGCTTGGTTGTTTTTGTTTTGTTTTCTGTCTTTGTGGTATTGGGGATTAAACCCAGCATCTACCTTTGCACTGATCTACATCCCCAGCCACCTTTTTAAAATTATTATTCATTCTGAGACATGGTCTCTCTAGGTTGCCCGGGCTAGGCTCAAACTTGTAAGCCACCACAGCTGCTTATGTCCATCAGAGAAGCCTGGTTCCCTGTGCCCCACAGCAGGGAAGATATCATCTAGGATTCCAGACTGGGGTGGGCTCTCTCCTCCTCTCCTGGATCTGATCATAGTGTTCAGCTGCCTCCCTCACAGGGCCCTGAGCTCAGGGCCCCAGGACATTACACCAGCCCTTCTCAGACATGCTCTGTCTCCTCCCCACATGCTCCTGGGCCCGAACACATCACCAGCAACATCACACGTTCATCACCAAGCCCTACCAGTTAGCGAGGAGGTGGCCCTGAAGGCCATGTCTCAGGGAGAGGGAAGGGATCCCTAGGAGAAGAGGTCAGCCCCAGCAGGTCTTCTGTCCTCTTCCAGAACCTGGCTATAGCCCATGAGCTCCGTGGCTTTGAGCAGGAGGCAGCAGAGCTCCAGGGCTGGATGCAGGAGAAAACTACCCTCCTGGAAGGACAGCTCCGTGGCCACAGCCTGCCACCTGTGCACCCCTTACTGCAGCAGGACAGCTGCCTGCAGGTGAGGTATTCAGACAGAGGTGAAGGCTTTGTTTCAGTGTCTTCCCTCTACCCAGTGACTCCTGCCCAAGCCTTTTCCCCAGAATCCCAGACACCCTTCCTTGGGGCCTCAGAACTTGACCCAGGTTGGAAAGCAACACAGTGGAGACTCCTCAGAGAGGCCTGGGTGGGGCTGGGAATATAGCTCAGTACTACAGCCCCTGCCTGGCAAGCACAAAGTTATGAGTTCCATCCCTGTTACAATTAAAAAAAAAACAAGCCCTGGGCATGCAGGGGATAGGCATGGAGTTGGGGACAGACTGAAGCCTGATCTTGTTCTCTGGTTGCAGAGGGAACTGGCAGCAATAGAAAAGGAGGTGGCACGGCTACAGATGGCGGCCTGCCAGCTGGGCCAGCAGCACCCTGCAGCTCAAGAGAGCCTGGCTGAGCTGCTAGCCAAGGTGCAAGAAGCCTGGGCCACCCTGGAGGTGAAGGCCCAGGAGCACAGCCAGCAGCTGGCACAGGGAGCCCAGGGCCATGCCTTCCTCAGGCGCTGTGGGGAACTGCTGTAGGTGGTGTCTTCCTCTGCAGGGATGGGGTGTCACCCTGCTTTGGGGGGAGCAGGACTCTCTCAGGCTACGCTGATAGCCCTGACAGCAACTTCTTTTCCCTGCCCTGCAGAGCATGGGCTCAGGAGAGGCAGGCACTGATGTCCTCAGAGGAGCTAGCCGGGGACCTGTTGGGAGCCAAGCAGCTCCTTGGGCAACACAAGGAGCTTGGACAAGAAATCCAGGAGCACTGTCTTAAAGCCCAGGCCATACAGCAGGAAGGACAGCAGCTGCTGGACAACGGCCACTTCATGTCCCCAGAGGTATGAGCCCAGAGGTAGAGATGAGCCCAATTGCCCAAGGCCTCAGAACCCCTGGCAGTCATGGAACAGAAGCCAGCAGGCCAGGGAGACTGAGTGAGGGAGGAAGGGAGAGGCTGAGAATAGGTAGGTCCAGGGCTCGTGACCTGTCTTCTGCTCTCCACCACTGCCCTGCCAGCCCTGACCCAGGCAGCTGTCCATGGGCTCTCTTGGCATCAGCCCTTCTCTACCAGGTGGCACAGAGTCTGCAGGAGCTAGAAGGGCAGCTGTGGGAGCTGCAGGCAGCCTGGGTCCTGCATCAGCAACGTTATGAGGAGAGCCAGAGGCTGCAGGAGCTACGGCAGGGGCTGGAGCAGGCCGAGGCCTGGCTGGCCTCCCGGGAAAACCTCCTGTTGGAGACTAGCTGCGGGGTGAGTGAAGGCCCTCCTGGAGCCAGTGTCATCAGGCAGCCACAGCCTAGGGTGGACCCTGCTGCTGCTGTACTCACTGGCTGCCC
The DNA here is from genome assembly GCA_004027295.1 of Dolichotis patagonum. Taxonomy (NCBI): domain Eukaryota; kingdom Metazoa; phylum Chordata; class Mammalia; order Rodentia; family Caviidae; genus Dolichotis; species Dolichotis patagonum. The sequence goes on along the minus strand of PVJX010001149.1, from coordinate 135,932 downwards.
AGCCTGGGCTGTGGGAGGTGAGGGAAGGCCCTGAGGACCCCAGGGCCTCACCCTGACTTGCCTCTCCTAGTACTCAGTGTCGGATGTGGAGAGGCTGCTCCGCAGACATGAGGACTTAGAGACACTGTTGGCAGCTCAGGAGGAGAAGTTTGCCCAGCTGCAGAAGAGGACAGAGGTGTGGCACCAGGGAACACAGGAGGCGGGGTGCACTGAGTTGGGAGCTGAGGGCTGGTGGTGGCAATAGTCCCTCCACTCATCCTGCACATCAGGGCTCCCAGGCAGGGCATCCTCAGCCCTGCAGTCCCTCAGGATTTACCCTTCAGCAAAACCCTGTACTTCCTTGGCACCGAGTGGGACAGGACTCCACTGTGGGCTGGCAAGAGGGCAGTCAAACATGGGCATCTGGCAGTCTTCAGAGTGTGATGCAGAGGCTGAGTGGCCTACAGCAGTGGCTGGTCTGCCTCAGATGGGCTCACCTTGTCCCCCACCCCAAGGTGGAAGAGAAGCTGCTGCAGGAGCAGACCGCTGGGAGGGCTGGAAGCCCACCAACAGCCAAACAGAACCAGGGCCCAGGAGCGCAGCCAAGTGTCCCTACTGGACTGTGCACACCCCTCACCATTAGTGTCTCCATGGAACCCAAAGCTGGGCAGCAGCAGCCCAGTGGTGCTAGTGTCGAGGGGGTAAGTTGTCCCCTCCCCTAGCAGGCACTGAGGCCCTGGGGGCTTTAGAAATGAAATAGAGAGGAGAAGGAGCCGGTGGTCTGCTAGCCTGACATTTCCCGGGCCCTGTCTTGCAGCTCCAGGAGACAAAGGGTCCCCTCACCGTGGTCGGGTCTCTGGAGTTTAAGTGGTGGCTTGTTCCTGGGGGGAGACAGGTAAGTGCCAGCAAATTCCCTGTGCAGCTGCCAGGACTCAGGGACCACCTGTAGACTTGGGCAGAGCCCACACCCCCCCATTATAACCAGAAAATTATGGGGCTCTTCCTGGTTTCCCGTCAGTCACTTCCCCATGGGGACCATGGTCTGGCCCAGGACTTTCCCTGGGATGCTGTGGAGATGGGTCAGACTGGCCAGGCCTGGCTCTAGCCTCCCCCACATGTGGCCTCATCACCATCTCTACATAGCCCAACACCAGCTCTTGGGACACATCCTAGGGGCCCTGAGTAAGAGGGTGGCAGTGGAAGCATGACAGCAGGAGGCTGGAGAGAAGCGGCCAGAGGATAGGAAGAGCCCCACGGGGTGGGGGGGGGGCTGAGATGGCCACACGATTCTCTCCTCAGAAAGTGGCTTCCCTGGCCTCCCTTGACCTCAGGGAATCTCAGGGTGAGAGGCCGAAGGACCAGAGCATGAGGAAACACATGTTCTCCTTAAGGTAAGAGACTCGACTCAGGCAGTAGCAGGCAGAGTCCCTGATGGGAAGGGGAATTTGACACCTGACTGTTTGGTGTGCCAGGCAGAGCAGCGGGGTGCACACCCTGTTAGCAGCACCACCTGAAGGGCAGACTGGACACTGGCAGCGAGCCCCAGGCAGTGCAGGTGAGCACAAGGAAGAGGGCTGGTAAAGGCAGGGTCCATTCCCAGACTCCCAGCTATGGTGTGTGGCGCCTACGTGGGAAGTTCACTAGGTTTTAACCCTGAGAAGAACAGGCCCAGGAAAGCCAAATGATTTGGCTGAAGACATTTGGCGAAGCAGCCCTAGCAGTGGTAGAACCAGTTACAACCCCAGCTGCCTGCTGGTCCTGCTCTGCCCTCTCTGGAGTCCGTCACTAAGGCCTCCCCCTCAAGCTCTTCTGCCAGGGCCTATGGATTCTGTTCCCTCCAAAACTTCCCCGTCTCTGCTGCAATCCTGGGGGCTTCTCTAACCTCAGTCATCTCTGAAGGCCACTCTACAGGTGTCATAAGGACCATCACCAATAAAAAAATGAATGAAAGAAAGAAAGAAAGAAAGAAAGAAAGAAACCATCACCAAGCATTTTGTGAGCAAAAGGAACATGTAGAAAGCACCCCATTGGGCTATTTCTGTCATCATGTTTCTGACAATATCTTAGGAGGCCCAGGGTTCCTTCCAGCCTACAGACCCGGCTCCATTCCTAAGGTCTTCTTTCTAGAATTCCAAAGGGATTTCTTCAGTATTTGAGCACCTCCCACCTCAAGCTGAGACACTCAGGAGCCTGCCTGCCTGCCTTCAAGTGTTCAGTGCTGTGCTGATTGTCTGTCTGTCTGTCTGGGACAGGCAAGATACAGGCAGGCTCCTCCTCAGGGCCAGCGGTGTGGTGCACAGGCTAGAGTAACTGTCATTCTCCCCTTGCTGTCCAGCCCAGGATCAGAGTGCAGAACCCATGGCCAGCATCTCAAATGAGAGAACAGCTGCTCTGTTCAGGTAGGACCCTGGGGTGGGACTCCTGTGCACCAGTGTCTGACATGAGGCTGTCCTCTTCAGCCCAAAGTCCTGAGACACAGCTTGTCCTGTGGGGCTGTGAGGGAACCCCTGAGAAACTAAGATCCCTAAGACCTGCTGGTTTGGGTGCAAAGCCAAGGCCACAAGGCTCTCCTTTCTCCCCAGACTCGAGGGCTGTCCCCCGACAGTGGCTCACTCCACCTCAGCTCTGCCCTCTGCAGTGGAAGGTCCCAAGTGACAGGCCCAGGCCTTTTCCACTCTAGCCAGCCTCCAGGTAGGTGGCATCCTGGCTTCCTTAATGGCCACTTCTAGAGACTGTGGCTGACCTTGCCTGGTCCAAGGCCCATGCCATCGTCACCTTGTGACCTCCCTTCCCCCTTGCAAGACTGAATTTGCAGGATATCCCAGCCTCCTGCTGTTGTCTCCTGCTCCCCAACTGCAGGCAGGGATGGGGGGGGCACATGCGTGCCAAGGCTGTGAGGGCTCAGAGGCTGAAGTACAATACACAGGGTTTTTGCTGGGGTCCTCAGCATCTTACAGATCCTGTCATCACGCAGATGCGGATCCTCCCCAGCTCGACACCACCCTCCACCTTCCTCCTCCACACCACAAGGCTGTCCAGAAGGGACACCTGGTGCTGGAGAAACGGGAGGAACCAGAGACAGGCGAGACATGGTCACTCCCTCCAGGCAGGATGAGCCAATGTCATGGCTTGGCTGTCACCTGTCAGGCAGCAGCCAGGGATGGGTGTCTCTCTGACAGTCATCCATTCATTCCTGCTGGGTCCACAGGTCCCAACTTAAGGTTCAAGTGACACGTGGTAAGAGGGAGGCCTTATCCTAGGCCAAGTAGCTTCTGGGGTACCAGGACAGCCATTTCTTCTGCCCTGAAATCCCTACATGCGCAGGGCTGACAGACACAGCAAGCTGGATCATGAGCATCAAGGAAATTAGCTCCCATCCACCCCACAACTGTGGTCATCCTATGGCTGCCTGCCAGCCCCTGACTGATGGTCTCTCTCTCAGTTGCAGGCACAAGGGCTACTGTGGACCAGCTTTTGGAACAGACAGTGCCTGTTGGAGGAGCCCCACCATGTCACAGCATGCTAGTGAGGCCACTGTCACTGATTTCTGGTTCACCTGATCCCAAGTCTGGCTGCCCCTCCCATGTGGCAGGAATTGTCCTCTAACTGGATAGTGGCCTTACCTCCTCTCCCTGCCTGGGTGAGGCAGACAGGGCAGGGGCCCAGTGGGTCACCAAGCAGATACTTGCTCGCTCTGAGGGGTGCCCACACTGATGAGCTCACCATGTCAGGTACCCTGGGAGATGGACTGCTTTGCTTTCTAATTAAGAGCCTGGAATGACAAGATGACCTTGGAGAGTGTCTTGCATTTGCAAGTGCATTTGTAATGTAAAGTGCTTTGCTTCACTCTGTACAGATGGTCACTTGTTCCCATCACTCCCGCAGCTGCCACAAGGTCACTGAGCCCTGCCTGTCCATGGAAGACGGCTCCGTTCCACTCCATGGAGACTCTGGCCATGGCTGCAGCCATAAAGAACCAGGCCACTCACTCCCAGCCTTTTGCAGGGAGTGAGAGTCCTCAGCCTGGGCTCTGTGCAGGGTTGCTGGTGGTTTCAGTGCCACCTCTGGACAGTCCTGAGCATCAAAGCCCCCAGAGGCTCCAGAACACATGATGATGCTGTCTCCATGCAGACTCGGAGCCACAGGGAAAAGGGCCAGGCAGGGCCCAGCCTGCGCACCTTCCCACCATCACTGGGGTCTCTGCTGTCTCCGCAGCCGCCGCCGCTGCACGGCCTGGCGCAGAGCCTCCAGAAGCTGCTCCTGGTTGTTGCAGATGTTGTAATGCGTCAGGTGCAGCAGCTTGTCTGTATCCTCAGGGCTGTAGGTCACCTTGGTGTAGTGGTATGGGGAGCTCGTAGGGGACAGTTCTACCTCCCCAGCTGCCTTCTCCTCGGGCATCCGCCGCACTCCTGCAAAGACAGACAGCCCGGGCAGGGTGGGGACTGCACTGGGAAGGAGTCTGGGCCACCTCAGAGAGGCAGGGTAGAAGAGGGGTATCTGTGGCTCACCTGGGGCCGAGTATTCCCGGAAGGAGTCATTGACCAGAGGGAAGTGGAGCACGGCGGGGGCTTCAGGCTGGGTAGGGTCGCAGAAGGCATGGCACTCCTGAGGGTGGCTTTGCTCCTCAGGGTTGGGTGAGATATGAGGGAATGGAATCCCCTGCTCTTTACAGAAGTGGCCCAGGAGCTGTAGCTGCTGCAGGGCGGGCAGAAGGGTCATTAGCAGGAGGCTCAGGACACAAGAACTAGACTGGAGACCCACAAAGGCATACAGGACCTACTGTCTATAGGCTGAGGTAGAGACTACAGTGGATCCCAGGGGAGGCCCCACCATGACAAAGGCTGTGCCCTGACACTGCTTGCCATGCAGTCCTCAGTTTGGGAAAGTGGGAGGCAAATGTCTCTCACTGGAGCAACACAAAAACTCTCATCAGCAGGGCCCACAGGGCCAGACCCTCCAGAGGGTTTAGGCACAGCAAACAGGACTCCAGTCCAAAATGCAGAGGAAAACCTCGCCAGCTGCTCCAGGACCATAGCTCCTGGGCCAGGGAGGGTGCCCTGGTAGAACTCACAGGATCCAGCGTACCATTCTACATGATGTCACTGTCACACAACCTAAGGAAAGCTGCGCAGACACTGGACACCAATGGGCCAAGGAGAGAGGTCAAGCCAGGGTCGCCTACCACCTCCCATCTGTCCTGCAAGAGCTCTCACGTGCCCCTCCTAACCTGGAAGGCTCCATGGAGGTTATAGTCCAGTGACAGGATGAGGTCCACATCCCGGGTGGGCTGCAGGAGTGGCAGGCAGCTAGTATTGATGAGGTAGCCGACATCCAGCAGGCAAAGGTGGGGCTCTGTGGGTGTCAGCTGGTTGGGGAGCCCATCCAGTTTGGCAGCTGCAAAGGTTTGTGGATGGGATAAAAGCAGCAGCAACTGTCATGACACTGGGGACCAGATAACGAAGCCCAGGGACAGAGACTCTTCAGCCCCAAGCTCTGCTCTGCTGAACCCCACACACTGCAGCACCAACACAAGTGGAGATCAAAGAGTGCTGTGCTGTAGGAAGGGAGGGACACTGCAAAGCTGGGACTGAGGCAGAAAAACTGCTACCTTTCCAGGTGGAAAAGTGGGGATGGTGGAAATAGTCCTTGTGGAAATGGAGGCCATGCAGAAAATTGTGGGTGACCTGGGCCAGTGGGCGCCTTGTGAGAAGATCAGTGAAGAACTCAGCAATCCGGCCAGCTGCTGTGGGTGGTTCTTCTATCTTCATATGAGGAACCTGCTCCTTGTCTGATCAGCAAGAGTATTGGGGAAGTAAGCCCCATGGGTCCTTATCCCAGCCTCTGTGTGAAGGGGGAAACACTGAGGTCCATTTAGCCACCGCCCTCAGTGTGCTGCCCAAGCACCTACCCAGGTTGGCACGATCCTGGGCCCAGCGGTCCCAGAACTGGCTGGGGTCTGAGGACCAGTACAAGCTATCCTGGAGGCTGGCTGCATACAGGTTGCTCCAGATACCTGAGGGAGGGCCATGAGAAGAGTCACCGCCCCATCACGACCTGACCATTCCAGGTGGCCCATCCTAGACCAGGACACTTCTTGGGGCTCAGCTCACAGCTCAAGGGCACTTCTCAGCTCCATGCTCCACCCTAGTGGCCCTCACCTTCGAGGAAGCAGATGCGGGACTCCGGGAGCTGCTTCACCAGCCGCCCCATGAAGAACTTGGAGCCAAAGAGCTCGGAGGGGATGAAGGCCCCATACTTGGGGAAGCCAACCTCAAAGGGGGAGAACTCGCACCACTCTGTGAGGAGAACACACATCTCAGCTTGGGGTGTCCACAGGCACCCACAAACCCACAACAAGCTTTGCTTAGGCAGCCTTGTGATCAGGAGGCCCAGGCCTCATTGATGTGACTTAAGCACATGACCTAATGCCCTTACCCTCGTTCCACAGGCCTGAGGAGCCCTGGTAGGACAAGTCTCTGGGACCTGGCCCAGAAGAGACTGGTGTAAGATCTACCTCCCACACACAGGCTTCACCTTCACCCCACAAGAGCACGCATCTGCGTTCTGGGGCCACTCACCTCCAAACTCAAAGGTTGTCAGGCTCTGCTCCTTGGTATTGAGGGCACAGTAAATGGGCAGAGGGTTCTGGCCACGACTCAGGGCCTCTCGCTGATCTGAGAGCCTGTGGTCATGGGGCTGAGGGAAGAGCATCAGAACCTAAGTGTGCAGCTTCTTGGGGTCTGAACCTTTCCTGCCCAACCCTTGGGATGGGACAGGTCCCGTCCACACACCCCATCATGCAGCAGTGCCTCATTGATGAGAGCCCACAGGTTGGTGAAGCAGGCAGGGTGGCCCAGGCGGGTGCGCTCAGCCAGCTCCTGCTTGTACTGCCACAGCTTACTAGGAGCCAGCACACCCAGCTTACTCTTCGTCACCTGTGTCTTCAGCAACTCAGTGGGCCCTGCCAGGTCCTTCTGAGACCACTCTGGGTCCTCATAGAGGTTAGCCAAGGCCCTGGGAAAAGGGGAGGTAGGGTCAGGGCTCTTGTACAAAGAAGCCCATCTCAGCTACACCTGTTAATTTCTCTTTTGGGACAAGAGGTCCTCTGGGGCATCACTCCCTGTTGTTTGTCACCCAGCCTCCTGGTTTGTTTGAGGCCTGTGGGGTTCAGCTGCCTTATCACCCATACTTCTTCCCACCCAGACCCAGTGCCACCACTGGCTCCAGTACTCAACCTGCCACTAGCTCACCAGGTAGAACCTGAGGCCCCTGTGATATAGGAGATGCAGTCCAGGAGGCCCAGCTCCTTCAGGCCAGCCAGCTGTCCGTATAGTGATGTCATTGCCCGGATCCCACCACCCGTGGCCATAATGGCTACTACTGGGATCTGGAAAAGAGGGTAGCCAGTCTCAGAGGCCCAAGGAATGGGGAAGGCCATGCTCCATAAAAAGGAAGTAACAATCAAGAGCCCTTCAGCTCTTCCTTCCCCCAAAGCCAGTCCTGATGTGATCAGGGGCCTGGGACAGTTGTGAGTCAGCTGTGCTAGGAGGAATAGCCTCCCAAGGGCCAGGCTGCTCTACTCACGAGGGCCCCAGGGTAATGGTCACTTGCCCCTCTCCCAAAGGCCTCAAGAACTGTGGTAGAATCAATCTCTGGGACCTGGCCCAGGAGAGGAGGGTATAAGAGCTACCTCCTGCACACAGCTTGGTTACCTTCACCCTATAAGAGCACAGGTCCTACTCTAACAAGTACTACACCTCATCACTTCTACTCCTGTTCCTGGGGAGTCTAAGACCACTTTCTGGAAGTTCCACAGCCACTTTATGAGTCTCAATAGTCCCTCTTCCAGCCTGCACCAAGCTACTCTCCTAAGAGATGAACCAGACTGATGTGAACCTCCTGGGACCTCCAAGACAGAAGGCTGTTCTCCACCAGAGGTTTGTGTCACTCATCAGTTACACTGGGCCCAGTCCCAAACCTGGGCCAGGCTAAGGACCAACAAACACAAGGAAAGAAAGCTAGCCCACCAGGGACATTCCTTTATGTGAACCCCAATGCCTTGTGCAACGCTCCACACATACAACCCGGATAACATCAGTGGGAGGAAGTGAAGGTGAGCTGGCGCGCAGGAGGCAGCTATAACCTCAGGTTGGCACCAGCTCTGGACCATTCATAGAACAGCCAGTTCCAGTTTTCAGCCCTGGGTGCAAGCAAGCCCACAGTGACCCACCCCAGACCTGCTCAGACCCCAAGCACCAAACCTCATCCTCCTGTAGGTCTCTGTCCAATTGTAGGGCCTGCTTTAGGGCTGCAGCCACCACCTGCTTCCGCCTATTCAAGAAGGCCTGCTCCTCAGTGCAGAGCCCACTGCCCAGCCGCACAGCCAGCTCCCTTGGGCTGGAGGAGAAGAAGCATCTGGACGCTGCCCTTGGGTCTGCCTCCCTGCCAGCTGCCACCTTTTCCCCTCCACTCCCATTCCCTCTCCTTCCCTCCCCTCCCACTTGACTCTGCCATGTGACGCCTGTGAAGTGAAGGGAAAGGGAGCCCAGCCCATGAGTGGACAGCAGGGGCAATATAGCAAAGTACACTTGTGGGCCTGGAACTGTGGCAACGGAAGAGGCCATGCTGATGCCAGGTGCAGGGCCCTGACACAGTGAATCCCACCTCAGTCCCATCTTCTCTTCCTCACCCACCGACTCCAAAAGTGGTGACAGAGAAAGCAGGACAGGTGGTCCAATGGTCCCTTCTGTGTGTGGGAAGAAGCTGCTCTCCAACACAGGGAGGGCTGATGGGTGGCCCCTCTTGGAAAGGGATTTATGGTCCAGCAACACAGGCTCTACTTAAAAGGGTGCAGCTCCCCTTCCCCTTGTCCTGTTGTGCCCCCAAGCCTGGTCCAGTTCTCATCCCCCCACCTGTTTATGCAACCATTTATCCAGCACTTCCCGAGTACTGGGCACTAAGCTAGGCCCACTGCTTTGCCTAGAGTAGAAATGCCAAGTGCCACGTCTAAGAGAAAGACCTGTTCTATGTGAGCCAAGCCCCGTAGCCCTGGTGGGTTAACTTGCCATGAGCTGCCCCCTCTCTCCACTGGACCAGCAACCTGCCCCTCAGTCTTGCCCAGGTACCTCCCTGTGGCTTCCATGTCCCTGCCAGGTCTCTTACCCTTCTTCTTTTTTCAGTTCTACCCTCAGCATGGGTTCCTGAAATCATAAATGCTACTGTCACAAAGGGTGGCCACCTCCACCCAACTCTGTTCCTCGAATTGGTTTCTGTGTATCCCAACTTGGCTCCTCACGCCCCCAGATTTCTGAGCGGCTCCCCAGAGCCCCCGCTCCAGTAAGAGGCCTTTGAGGCCAGGGTCAGTCCCATCCCTGCCCCAGCGCTCCTCTGGCTACCTGTACCTGGGATGTGGGGAAGACCAGCCTCACCAGCTGGCCAGAGGGCAAGGCCTGCAGTGGCACCTTCAGTTGCTCTTGGGGGTCATCCTGCAGGGGGATGAAGGGCAAGCACCCAGGAGTCTTTACCCTTCTTCTCTTAGCAAGGACCCCACCAGTTCCTTCTGGCAGCAAGAGAAGAGCCACAGGGAGAGAAGTAGGTGGCCAGCACCTCCAGTTTCATCCACGACGGTGACCCTGACCCCGGGTAAGCAGAGGCTAGGTAGGAGGAGAAATGGAGAGAAGAAGGTGGGAGACTCTGGGGCCCAGCTCCCAAGGGCAGGCACATTACCTGTAGGTGAATACTCAGCTCTTGCTCCCAGGAGGCCAGACAGTGGAAAAGGAAAGAGCTGGTGCCCCTAGAGGCCTCCTGCACACCTTCACAGGCTCCTGGAACCACAAGCTGAACTTTCCTCTCTGACCCTAGAAACGAGAACCAAAGCAGAGGCCAAGGATGGTATCCCTGCCCAGAGTCCCTTACTGAGCCTGGAAAGTACTTCCTTCCCTCTCTCCTCTGAAATGAAGATCTGGCTGAGGGCCAGGAGGGCCTAGCCCTGGCCGGAAGATGGAGTCCCCACCACAACCCCTGCAAAAACTATGGGGAAAACCCAGGTCCTATATGTATCTATCCCAAGCCACACTTTTGCCTGTGGAAAATGAAGGCAGCTAGGGCAAGGTTCCTTCAGGGTCCCCTCAGGAAGGAAGAAGACAAGGAATGGGAGTGGAGGGCTGTTGCAGCAGGTCACAGACTCACCTTCCTGGTCCCCCACTTCTTTCAGCTGAACATACAAGCAGGAGAGCTCCCGGGCCTGAGTTGGGGAAAACCTCTCAGACACCAGTGCAGGCCCCCTGCACCCTCACCCCTCATCCCTTAGCAGTCACCAAGCACTGCTTAAGCTGGTTCTCTTCTGAGGCTCAATCACCCAGGGACTTCAACCACCTGGAGCATGGCTCCTGACTTACCACTAGGATGCCATTGTTGACCAGACATTCTGCACAGTCTGTCCTGGAAAGAGCCCCAGAGACCCTAGTAAGGGCCCAGGTCTTCATACAGTCCCTAAGCCCGAGGCCTGGGTACTCCTCCTGCACCAGGGAGAGCACCCAGAAGGAAGCACCCCACTCCTGCCCAGCCTGTCCCATGCCTGACTCACAGGCTCTGCAGCCGGAACTCCACTTCTAGCTGCATCTCACCCTGGAGAGAAAGAGTTAGAGCAGTGTGTGCATGTGTGTGTGTACGTGTGTGTATTCCAATCTAAACATTAGCTGGGCCTGCTGAGGCTGCAGTGGTGGGGAGGAGCCACTGTCCCTCTTCGGGTTGCTCTGTCCACATTCCTTGGGCTCTCTTTTAACACACCTGTAACACCAGTACTCAGGAAACTGAGGCAGGAGGACCACAAATTCAAGGCCAGTGTGGGCCACACAGTAAGTCTGAGGCCAGTCTGGACTACATGGTGAGACCCTGTCTCAACTCCCATGCCCCACAAATGAAGTATAAAAAGCTACCCTTTAGCTCTTCTAGAAGCCAAGAAAGAAGACAAGGGACAGGATGCTCCTTGGTTACAAGCCGTTCCTAGCTGGCAGCAGCCCTGGGGTGCCAGGGATGTCTGCCATGCATTGGAGAAGAGGGGCCCGCCTTGCCTCAGTGTTCAGGGAGAAGCTCTGGTGCCGGAACTCCCCAGCTCGCAGGGTCCCTGCATCAAACAACACCGATAACACTGCGTCGTCCTTGGTACACAGATCTTGGTCAAAGACTTTCAGTTCCAGGATATTCTGGAAGGGACCAAAAAAAGATGTCTATAAGGAGGAGGAATGAATGAGAAAGTGAGCAGGGTAGGGGTTAGGGAGCTAGGAAGGAACAGGTGACCGTGGTGCATGGGGCCAGAGGGCAGGGCCAGCTTGATGCCTGGACCACCTTGAGCTGGCTGTGGATTCGGAAGCGAAAGGTTTGGTTCCAGACCGGGTCTCTGCTGTTCTTGATGGTGCGCGTCCGCTGCCTGTGGCTGGAGGCTGTGGGCAGCCACAGAGTCACGTAGCAGTCAGAGGGGCTCACTGCAAGGTGGAAGAACAAGCGCCCAAGGGCCGGGGACTTACCTCAGTGGCCTAAGTGCCTGCCTGGCAAGCACAAGGTCATGATTTCAATCCCCAACAACAACAATAAACAACAAAAAACAACAACAACAAAGCACCCATGATGGCAAAGAGCCTTCCCAGCCCTGCTACCAGAGCCCACTCCTCCAAGCACCTGCAAACTATGCCCATCAGGCTGGACTCTCTGCCCCATCTTTTCCCACCGGCACCACCCTGCTGGTGTCAACTATAATGCCCTCCTTCCCCAGCCAACACAAGGCCAGTGGCACAGCATACTCACTCAGGTCCTTGGAGGGCAGGCCATGGGCTTGCAGGACACGCACGATGAAGAGGCAGGTCCCAGGGACCTTTACCTGCAGAAGGGAGAGGAGCAGGTTTGCTGCCTGCAGATGGGGCCACAACAAAGGCTAGGCCAATCCTTGGAGGTGTAACCCTGAATCAAAGATTCAGGCCCACTCAGGCCCAGGTCCACCCTCCATGCCATCACAGTCCCGGGCCGACGAGAAAATTGTGCTAACACCTGGCTACACTGATGCAGGGCTGCACCAGGGTCTACATACATTCACTTACCTACCACACCACAACCCTGTGCAGAGAAATAAATATGATGAGTAACCTCACAAGGAAGCTGACGCAGAGGAGCAGTCATCCGCCTGAGATCTAGTAGGGACTGGTTGGTTCATATTTATGCCCACACTAGCTGCTTCTATTTCCTTCAGCCTTTCCACCCCACACCCCTAAGCAGCCTTTGGCGCTGGTCATGGGCAGCAGGGCATATTAGCTACCTTGAGGGAAGGGACATGTCAGGGTCTAGACACACCTGTCCCTGTGCTATACATCCTGTCCTGGAAACCAGCTCTCTGCACAGTGGGAACAGTGGCTACCATCCTCCGGGTTCTACGATGGTCCCTAAAGAACTCTCTCCAAACCTACTCCCTGGTTCTGGGGATGTAGACGCTGGCTTGTGTGCTGGGGCAAAGGAAGCCTGTGTCAACTGGTCCTTCCTGTTGGTTCCCATCCCTGCCTCTGGAAGGACACCAACAGATCCAGTCCAGGGAGTTCCCGGGGCATGGGCCGAGCCGGAAAAGCTCATCGCCTGCAGCAGGGCTCCCACACCCCAAGCAACTGAGTCAGGCAGAATATCAAGCAGCACTTCCTGAGGCCCATTCCAGGGCAGAAAGTCCCTCAACCCAGGTCCTGCTTCTGCTCACTGTGTAGGTCCCACAGTCAGCAAGCACCCTCTATACCTAGAGACCATAGCTCTTCTAAGATAAATGGCCAAAACCAGGCAAAAGACAGAGACACTTTTCAAAGTTAAAAGTTGGCTAAAAGTCACTCCTGGCAGGCAGAGGCCTCTGTGATGCCAGGGATACCTGGGCCATGCACTGGAGAAGACAGGCCTATGCCAGATACCCTCCATAGTGGGCACAGTGCCCTGTGAGGCCTTACCAGAGCCATGAAGCTGAGTCCTCAGAATGATGAATGATGGGGCAATGGCCACAGGAGTAAGGACTGCTGGCTTTTAAACCAGAGGTAGGTGTCCTGGATAGTTGGAACACCTCCCTGGTCCTGCCTACCTGCCACCTCCTCTCCATCCAAGTCCACGCCCACTGCAGAACCAGCCCACAGTCCCGGAAATGAGGCACCTCAAGCCTATATGGAGCTGCTGACACACTCATGGTGCAAGCCCCAGATCCTCAATGCCCCAGATGTCCCACCTGGGGCCTGCCCCAGCCAGCCCTGTTTAGAAGGAGGAAGCTCCAGAAGAGCTTGTTGTCAGGGTTGAGCTGAAAGAAAGCAGAGCCTGGGGCCCAGAGCAGCAACAAACTGAGATGCCAAGTGCTCAACATCAGCAGGGCCTTTCACAACCTGGTGCCAGTACGGTAGGAATGCTCAGTCCCAACTGAAGCCTCTGGCCAATCTGAGAAGTAGTGCAGGCGCTGTCCCAACCTGGCAGGGGACTGGCTTTGCCACGGAAGCAGCCCTTCAAACCTATGTCTGGGTCTGGGCTGCCTCCACCCTCAGGGAGGAGGAAGCCAGAGATGAGAATGAGTGTTGGCACTCAGAGGCAGGGTCTCTTTCTCCTCTTCAGAATGGTGGTGAAGGAGATCTCCATCCTCAGAAGGAGAATCCCAGGAGGAACAGGACTTCTGTCCCTTCCTGCCTGTGTCCACTGTAGAGTAAACAGGGTAACCTGCTGCCCAAGATTGAGAAGAAAGCAAACCAGAGTAAAGCCAGGAATGGTGTCAGGGGCCCTGAGCCAATGGGGTGTCAGCCAAGCAGTCACAAGTGAACAGAGGCCAGCCTGCCCACCCCAGGGAAGGGTAGCAGGGATTGTCATGGATTGTGCTTTTGGGCAACAGACAGCTCCTCAGGTCTGCATTTGGCCTGTACCCCCATCAGCATCACCCAGAGATTTTTACCTAAACCTTCACATTCTCACCAGACCGCAGAAAGCAATTGTGACGGAGGGTCTGAACAGGTAAATTACAGATTGTTTTATTGACTGCTTCCTCTGTGCTGGCCCATGCTGGCCTCCCAAATATTATCTCCATCCCCACGACAACCCTTAAGGATTATTATTATCTCCACTTTGAGGCCACGACATCAACGCCAACAGGTGGTGATGTGCCCAAGGTCACAGCATGGGTAACTGCTGGACCTGATCCCTACTCCTCCTCACCTGTATGGCAACTTCCTGGCACCCTCCCAAAGACTTGCCTAGCACCTCCTGACTGCATCCCAACCTTTGCTGGCCCTGGGCCAGCAACAGCAGGTTTTCAAACTCCAGATTGTCGCTGTAGTTGACGAGGCCAGGAGAGACTTGACCTTTCTCCTGAGCTGTCCTTGGTGATGTCTACAGGACACCATCAGTTGAGGCCTGCAGCCTTTGTGAGGGAGTCGAGTAGCTGGAAGTAACTGTACTTGAGGTCATATTCCATGTCATACCAGAAATTCACTGTGGGGAGAACAGGGACCTGAACATGAGATGAGGGTCCATGTTTTAACCTGGAGCCCCCAATTTTCCCCAGATCCCCTGCTCGCCTGCACAGCCTGCCCCAGGTACTTCTCACCAGCAATGCAACCATGGGACTGCTGGACATGGTGGAACCACAGAGCTGGCAGGTACAGCAGCTCACCAGCCTGCACTGTGCAGCACAGGGCCTGCGCCTGGCTGTAACTCGGGTACTGCGCCAGGTCTGGAGCCAGGGGGTCCAAGGGGATCCAGGGCACCTAGGACACAGCAAGTGCCAGGAGGGAACAGGTCCCAAGGTCCAAACCCTCCAGCTCTGTCTCTTCCGAAGGTGAATACCATGGATCCCTCCTCTGCTCAGTACTATAAGGTCCAAGAATGAACATCTTTTCAGAGCAAGGTACCATATGTCCAGATCTTCCTGCCTATTTCTCAGGGCCCTTTTGTCTCCCCAGCGTCCAGGGACAGGACAGATACCTTTTCCATGGCTTCTTCGTCCACCATCTTAAAGGTGCCCTCTTCAGTCAGCTGGTAGCTTGCTGGTGTGAATAGCTCTGAAAGCCCAAAGAAAAGGGGTGGAAAACCTTGCCAGCCTTGCCAGCTCTGCCCCATTCTAGCAGGCCCATGCACTCCCTTGGGTGCAGGGTCAGAGGGTTGGGGTTTCTGGTGCAGTTTAGATCTGTGGCTATGCCTCAGGCCTAGACATCAGCCTGCCCAGGTCTCCTGCTGCCCTTCCTCCACTGCAGGCCATCAACCTCCACAGCCCCTCCTATAGAACACATCCCTACCATAAGGGATAAAGGGCCGGTCACTGGGCGGATGTAACAGGAAGTGTTTCTCTCCAGACACCACACAATACAGGTTCTCATAGTGGTCCTTGTGCACTGCAAACACAGGTAAGGTTGGGGGCAAATCTCCTCACCACAGCCCTGTACCCCAGGACTACCCATGACAAGAGGAAGAGCACCCATAGGGTCAGCTGGTTCGATAAGGTACCAAGGACTCAGGTGTACACCAAGGAACCTGACCCACCAGGACTAGACTCTGGGCAGCCCTACACTTCTACCACGAGGGCAGGCAGAGCCAATAGGCTTCTACATTCCCTACCCTAGCTAGTCTTCGAAGTGCCTTCTAGGAACCCAGAAGAAACAGCATGCCCCACTCCAAATGCCAGGGTACCCCCTCAGCTGTCAGGGGAGATCCTCTGTAGTGTCCATGTCCCAGAATCCCAAAGGAAGTCTGAGGGATTTGCCAGCCCAAATGCTATCCTATCAACCTTCTGTGCAGGCCTCATCCTCCATCCCTCTACCCTACCAGTTCCTCCCTACCTGTGACCCCCAAACCTACAGGATGTCACTGCGGCTGCCTCCCCAAGCCAAAAGTTCACTGCATCAGGCATCTTTCCTGTGGGGTAGAAGGTAGGTCAGGAAGGCCTGACACAAGGGTGCTCAGGAAGAACCCAGGTGAGAGCAAAGGAATCCGAGGAGTCAGGGAGAACAAGAAAAAGGTGGGAGCACTTCCCCAGGGCAGAAAGAACAGCAGCAAGCTTCACTTGTGTGTCTATCATTAAGTCCAGGCCAGAGTCAGGCAGTGGGGCAACACCTGACCCCAAAGGACTCAGCCAACAGCAATGGGAGAGAAAAAAGAGGCTGACTCCCTCCTCCCCACTCCACCCTGCTCAGCCTCCAGCCAGAGAATACCCTGAGCCACCCCACTCCCTCCACTGCCGCCACGCACCCAGAGCCTCAGAGGCCCAGGGTATGTGGGGCTCCAGGTCAGGCAGCAGCTGGGGCAGCTCAGTGGTCAAGTTGGAGCATTGCTTCTGCACATAGAGGACTCCCGGGTGCTGCGCCTGGCCCTCTAGCACATCCAGCACGCAGCTCAGGGGCAGGTGTCGCTCTGCAGGCATCACGAAGCGGTCACCACGCACCACGTCTGCATAACCATCTGGGGTCACAGCCACACTCACCTCTGTGGAGCCCACAGTGGCTCTGGAGGAATAGACACAGGTTCTCAGGTCCAGCTGCCAGAAACCACTGCCCACCCAGCATCCCGGGGAAGCTCCCACCTTAAGTAGGGGAAGGACCACTTTTGAAGGGCTGGCCAGTGCTGCAAGGCATTGCGGATGATGCAGGGCCTGTTGGGACACACCCAGTCTCGGTAGAAGCAGAGTGGAGTAGGCGGCTGGTCCAGGTAGGGCACAGCAGGAGGTACGCTGAGCTCTGAGATGGGGAAATGTGGGGCTGAAGGCAAAAGTACCCAGTCTGCAGCATTGCTACATAAGAGGATGGCCTTCCCAGGAAGGCCATCCCATGTCACTGGGTAATGCCCAATGGTTGACCAAGTGGCCCTGGACAACCACGAAGGCAGCAGAAGAGAGACAGCATAAGGCACATGCAAATACAGAGATGGACCAGGACTGCTGCTCAGCCCATAACCCAAACTCCCCATGGGACTGTGTTAGGCCCTGTACAACGGACACTCAGCCTTGCCACCCAGAAGGGGCCAATCTCCCTGCATCTCTTAGGAAGGAAGCCACTGAGGAGGTGAGGAGAGGCCCAGAATGACCTCCATGTGCTGCTCTAGGAAGGGGGTGGGGACAAAGCTCTGGGAAGCCTCCTCCAAAAGTGATGCCAATATGAATACAAAGGGATGACTCAACCACTAGCTCAAGAAGCTTGTAACTTACCTGGGGAGATATGCTATGGGTGAAGACATGAGAAGGAAGGTGAGGGCTGTTTTGGGTCACACCATCCTTGGGTACTGGGGATTACCAGGGTTATTTGGACAGCTTATGCAGCAGCTCTCTGCTGATTCTGTGTCACCCTGTGTCAGTTATGACATCCTTTTCTCTGCTCTTGTCATCTTATTGTCTCTAATGATGATTCTTCCAACTGTTTCTCAAAGCCACCTCTCTGCCTGCTTTTAGTCCTCACTCAAACACCACATAAGGCTTCCTTCCTTGACCAGCCTTTTAAAAATTGCAATCTGCCTCAAACAGTCCTATCTTTTCCCAGCTTTTTCTCCTTAGCCTTACCACCATCTGACATGCTTTATATTTCATGTATCTTTCTGTCGTCCTCTCCAGAATGATGCAGCCCTAGTACCCAGCATTAGTAACTATATAGTAAATACACGCTTAACAGTTGAACGTATCTCTAACATCTGAGGCGGATAGTTGCTGCAGTGAACTAACTAGTTTTTCCGGCTTACCTCCTGTCTCAGAGCACCACCATCTGGGCCCAGTCATCTGTAAATACAATTTCACCTTGTCACATGCCTAGTAAAAAATCCTTTGATGTGCTGGGTATGGCACACACCTACAATCCCAGATACTCAGGGGGCTGAGGCAGGAGGATAGCAAGTTTGTGGCCAGCTGGAGCAACTTGTAAGATCGCCATGTCTCAAAATTTTAAAAAAGGGCTGGGGATGTAACTAAATACATTTAGGGCCCCAGGTTCAGTTCCCAAGGCCACCCCTACACACACTTTGACGGATTAGCACTTCTTACAGAAGACAGACTGCTTGCCATGTACTCAAAGGGCTTCATGAGCAGGCAAAACCTATCTTTCTAACATGATTTGCTCTAGTTTTATGCCTACCCTCACCACACAGCCCAGACAATGCTGGACTTCATTTCGACCACTCACTCAGATTGGAAAGCCTCTTTGGTGGCTTTCACAAGGGCACAGGCCTTTGCTCTGTTACATTCATCCTCTAGGTCTGGCTGAAAGGCCTTGGCCCCAGTCAACACTTACTGTAACCTGCTCCTGATGGCCACAAACTCGTCTTCACCACTGACATCATGCTCCACCTCTCAAGGCCACTTCACCACACTAGTCATCCTTGCCTTGCAATCAGTCAGAAATGAACAACTTCAGATCAGAAACTGGAACCGAGCAGAAGACCCTGGTATGTTCAGGAAAACAACTGGCACACATGTGCTTGCTTCCCCCCATGGGGACAAGATGAAACCTGCCAGGTAGACCTGGGAGGGAGGAAGAAATGCCAGGTCATCCAAGTATTCACTTCCAGAGAAGGTGTGATGGCATTCAATATGTCTTCCTGTCGTGCCCATCAGAACTGGGGAGAGGGCAGCCCTAGGATTCTCAAAATATGTACGAACTATCATATTTTACTCTTCGGATTTTCTGCCATTTGTTTTATCTGCTCACCATTTCCTTTAGAGAATGACTACTTTTCTCTCTTAGTGTTTCAAAGTAAGAGAATGCGAGCCAGGGATTTAGCTCAGTGGTGTAAGCACCTGCCTGGCAAGTGGGAGGTTGTGAGTCCAATCCCCGGTTCAAAAAAAAAAGAAAAAAAAGCTTTAAGAGCTCGGGATTTAGCTCAACAGCATAAGAGCCTGCCTCCCAAGTACTACTATCCCAAGTTCTAGTTCGAGCCCTGGTTTAAAAAAAGAAAAGAGAGATAGAGTATGTGAAAAGGGATCCCATCAAGTAACCTAAGAATTCTTCTAAGAATTTAATCAACAAAAATACATCCACAAAGACTCTCCTCCAGGCATGCTGGTTTCTTCACTGAGCATACCAAGCATTCTGCTACCTCGACTCTGTTGGCCCACACCTCTCTTCTAACCTACTACTTCCTTAGGACTTCCTTACAGTGTGCCCATGGTTAATTGTCTGCCTCTTCACTGTGAACACAAGCTGTGTGAGCTTTATTTGTCTGTTTAGTGATGTACCCCAAATACAATGAACAGAATCTGGCACACGGAGGTGCTTAAAAAGTATTTGCTATAAGAACACTGAAGTATTCACTGTAGCATTACTAAAATCGACCTACATGCCTAGCTCCATGAACTGATTAATTACTGCCTTGGTTCATAAATATGAAAAAGACCCAGGTGGATGGATGTGGAATGACCTCCAGGATGCATGGTGCAGAAAAATGTGCTTAGCCTGCAACTAGTTACAGTATATCAAAAGAGAACACTAGACTCACACGTGCATGAACATAAAAATCTTTTTGGAAGGATGCAGTGGGTAAAGGGGTGGCAGGAAAGCTTTATTTTTTTTGTGGTATTACTTGGGAATGAAACCAAGGTCTGGCATACACTATGCAAATGCTCTCCCACCAAGCTACACTCCTGCTCCCCACTCTCTGGGTACAGTAAGAGCCCCAGTAAAAGGCCAGGGATTTAGCTCAGTGGCTTAAGTGCCTGCCTGGCAAGCGTGAGGTCATGAGTTCGATCCCTGGTACTTAAAAAAAAAAAAAAGCTTACATTACATACATTATATACACAGGTGCCCATATAGCTCCTCCATGGTAATAAACCATGTGAAAGAAGGTAAACCTGGCCATAGTAATGCACACCTGAAGTCTCAGCACTTTGCGAGGCTGAGGCTGGAGGATCTTAGGATAAAGCCCAGCC
Source organism: Dolichotis patagonum (assembly GCA_004027295.1). Taxonomy (NCBI): domain Eukaryota; kingdom Metazoa; phylum Chordata; class Mammalia; order Rodentia; family Caviidae; genus Dolichotis; species Dolichotis patagonum. Next base: position 116,065 of record PVJX010001149.1, on the reverse strand, counting down.
TGGGAAACTTAGCCAACTCACAGAGACCTCGTCTCAAAAAGGCTGAGGATGTAGTTCAGGGTTCAATCCCCAATATACTGCAAAATAAATGCTATAAATAAGTGCAATTTTTAAAAAATACCCTTCCATAGAAATGCAACGACGCACGGCCCAGGTTTATTCAGTACGGAGCTAACCTGGGGAAGCCAGAAGGGCACTAGGAAGACCGCAAGCCCACACCGGGCCTTGGGAATAGAGCGAGTCGCCACTCCCGGAAGCCAGGAAAGACTCACGACCGCTGCCTGAGGAGCCGCGGACGCCCCGCTGGCAGGAAGAGCCGCGACCGCACAGCCCTGCCGCACGAGCTGAGTCCGCGGTAGCGGCTGCCCAGAAGGAACTAGGTTCCCGGTATCCCAGGGCCCCGCCCACGAAGACCCCCCCCCCCCGGACGCTGCAGCTCCACGAGCACTCACTCACCCCGCGCCTCAGCCGGGAACTCTCGTAAAGCCCGCCTCACAGCGTCCAAAGCCCCTGCCGCCATGACGTCCACGGCCCGTGGCCCCGCCTCCAGGCCGCACGCCGGCTCCTGGCCACGCCCCCAGGGCGCACGCCGGTCCCTGGCCCCGCCCCGGCCGCACAGCCGGGCTCTCAGCACCCGCCACCCGCTCTCCCCACCCCCGCTATCCGCAGGGTACAGCGAGATGAGTCGCTTGTGTAGCCGGCCCACTTGTTAGCATCCCAATGTTAACAAATGATTGTGTTTATTGATAAATTCAAACAGCAATACAAACAGACACGTTAAAAACACCCCCCGCCCAGTGCAGCAGAAAGAGACAAGCGCCACGGTCCAGACAAAGTATAAAAGTTATAAATAAGGGGATCTCAAAACTGGGGCGGGTCGAGTCTGGACAGGAGTGGCGGCGGCCGGCGACCTTAGACATGCACAAAGGGACAAGGCGCCGGCCACAGGACCCCACCTGCGCTGGGCAGACGGCGGGGGAAGGGCGGCTACTTTCTCACGAACCGGCGGCGGAAATGTAGCACTGACCTGGTGAACAGACTGGCTGAGGATCGCTAAGCACCTGGCCCTGGGGAGCGAGCCTGTGCCTGGTTGTGGTGAGCTGTGGCTGGTGCAGCCAATTTATTTGCGCCTGCAGGTGGTGGTGGCAGAGGCAGGTTTTGCCTTGCTCCGGCCACCCTCCAGGGCCCGGTTTCTTCATCGCATCTAACTACAGCGCTGCCTGCCTGTGACCAGGCTTTTGTGGTCTGAACTGGTCACAGTGGCCCTGCTGTCCGGAGTAGAGGGAAGCAGGGGGTCCAGAGACACGTTCTTCACCGAACTTTGCACCATCCATTAACTGCCTGGTCCTACCCGCGGGCCTCCTATGCCCTCTCCTTCCCTTCATCCTTAACCACCCCCCCTTTGATGCTAATCTGTCCTCTCACCTCTGTCACTTCCCTGTGCCACCTGCCACCTTCCAGTGTGTCTCTTAGCCCCTGTGCCTCTCTCACACTGCTTCTGTGGAGATTCATTCTACCAGGACCAGGTGGGTGTTCATGGACTACTTTGCAGATAGGGTGTGGACACCAAAAATCAGTATTTTAGGTTTAGTGTGTTTCATTCCTTTTTGTGCTCCTTGATGAGTTCCACATAAGCCAGGGTGTTGAAGCTGAGGCAGAACGTGAGAGGAACCCAAGCACGCATGAGTCAGCCAAGTACTCTAGTGAGGAGCACACTGCTGTGTGGAGTGGGAGGGGGCTGGTTTCATCTATGGGTTAGGGTTAGGGTTGGGGTTAGGTGAACTTCCACCCCCTAAACCACAAGGGAAAGTCCACATAAGTTTCTGACCACATCATTTGGGATGCAGTGAGAAAGCAGTGGCTCCTGGGCTTTAGCAAGTTGCTGGGGACCAAGGCAGGAGGATAAGGAAGGCTAAGGGGCTGAAGAAAGGAGGCCAGGGCTTCGGGTTTGCCCAGCAGAGGGCTTACTGTCCTGCAGCAACATCCAACAGCCGGCTCCACAGGCTCTAGCCAGGAGGGGAGGGGCTCTTAGAAGGTGAAGGGAGTGGAATGTGGGGACTCAGGTCCTGATACCAACTCATCTCTTACAGACTGGGATGCTGTGCCCTTGTGAGCTGCCAGGAGCTGGGAGAAATAAGCCCTGCTCTGGGAGCCAACAGTGTGCAGCTGGTGTGGGAGGGAAGTAGGAGTAGAGGCGAGGGTGCACCGTTGGCTGGTGGCACTGAGTACCATGTCTTTGCTCACTGCTACCCCATGGTGTACCCTGTGTATGAGCTGATCCCTGAAGTAATTTCAAATGGCTTCTAAGAAGAGAGGGCCAGCCCTTCCCAGTGTCTATCAGATGGGGCAGGCTGCCCTCCTACCCTTCACAGCACCAAGATGACAAAGACTCAAGACCTCTGCCTGCCAGGAGCCACTGCAGGGGCTGTGGAGGCGGAGTTTCAAGGAAGTGAGGGCACAGTCAGGGAAATAAATTAATAAATACAGGGCCCCATGAGGAGCAGCTGGGAAAGCTGCTTCCTGGCTGAGTGCCAGTCCCTCCATCCACTCCAAGCATCCTGCAGGTCCTAGTAAGTAGAGGAGGAAGCACAGTTTAGAATGGAGAGCATTCACTGTCAACAGGTTCCAGAGCTCAGAGTTTTCGTTCCATGCGCCGCTCTACGGCTCGAAGCAACAGCTCTGAGTACTGCTCCAGCAGGGCCTGTGTTTGCTCAGCTCCTACAGCCCCAGGGCTGCTGCCTGGGCTGGACAGCGTAGTCCCAGCCAGGGCCTCTAGCTCCTGCCGCACTGAAGAGAAGGTGTCTCTGAGGAGCTGAGTGATTCGACTCTGTTCCGCTGAGGGTGTCTTGCAGCTGGCCACCTGCAACAATCCCAAGAGGTGAGAGTTGAAGGAGCTGTGGAGGGCTTGTCCATGGCCCTGCTGGACCTAGCCTGCCCCAGAAGTGACTGGCCAGGAGTTCCATACTCTGAGATCAGCAATCATGACCAGGGACTGTGAGGTCCATTCAGACTCTGGAGGGTGACCCAGAGGAGTGTCCTTTCAGATTACAAACCATCCACAGCTTGTTAGCCACCCCTCTCAACAGCTTGCACAGGCTTCACTTTCTCTTTCAAAGTGTGGACCCTCACGGTCTGTCCCCTATGTCTTGCATGGTCAAATAATTTTTAGATATGCAAAGGATATTATTAATACTTGTACTTGGACACTAGCCATAAACAAGGACATGGTCATTCGAAGCCCTGTGCTCATCTGAGGTCTCCAGCACTTCACGATAGGTGCCTGGTTCAGCAGGCTTGGCTTAGCCTCTAGCGCCTCACATACTCCACCCAAGGTGCTTCTGAGTGCTCCAGCCATATCATTCCAGACATTCAGCTGTCCAACACCCAGTGTTACTGATATGCTCCATCTTCCTGCCAGCTGGTGCCAATACTCACGAAGTGGTAGAGCCCCACAGCCTGGTGCACCTTCCCTCGGAGCTCGGCCACAAGTTGTTCGCACTGCTCCAGGCTCACTGCTGGCTCTAAGAGGGAAAGACAGCTCAGTGAGGCACAGCAGGTTATCCTGTGAGGCCTTCCCACCCAGGGGCACTCAAAGCAGGAGAGGCCTACCCTTCAGCACTACACCCCCCGCCCAAGTTCTCTGGCCCCTTCCCTTCTAACTGCCTCTCCCCCACCCCCAGCAGCACACAGACAAGGTCCAAAAGATAGGGCCAACTCCAGACCGAGTCTGGAAGGCACTGCAGGGGTAGGTGGGTCACAAGGAAAACATGAAGATTGGCAAAAGTGTCTCACCATCAGCGGTGTGACTTATGGACCAAGACAGGAGCAGACAGGACGAAAAATGCTAGAGGCTGGATGCACAGAAATGGGATGGAGCCAGAGGGCCAACAGACAGGAAGAAAGGATGGGGCAGGGAATGGGAGCTGGGGAGCTGTGCACACCTGAGTCCTGGCTCAGGGCTGACCCTGGCCTGGTGCATTCCAAGGGGTTGGGAGTCTTCTCAGGGGGAAGGGGCTGGAAGTTCTCAGGGCCTCGGAGGAGGGTGCTGACTGACAGTCGCTGAGCACCAGGGTTGTTGGACCCAAGATGAGCCTGGTACTGTGTCCTAGGCTTGGAAGTGGTACCTTCCCTTATATAGGCCTGCCTCTCAGTTGGACTGCAACACTTTCCTAAGCCTGCTAGGGAGCCAGGCTGTTCTGGGTCATCAAAGGCCTGGCCCTTGGTTACAGGTGAGAATGTGGCCAGGGTAGGGCGGTCAGGCAATGATTTGGGGATGTCCAACACCAAGTGAGCCCGGCCAGGCAGGGTCAGCTTGCTGAGTGGTGATACTTGGAGTGGGGCAGGAGCTTGAGGTTCAGCTGTTAGGCCCAGGTTCTCCCCAACAGAAATACTGCGGGGTATCTTGGCCATAGAACTGATGGTGGGGCTCTGGAAGGAGCAGTGCTGAGATGGACATCCATCGGCCTGAGGCAGGGAGCTCAGGTCCTCCTGGGTCTCCATCTCCTGTGAGAGCAGGGGGCCCGATGCAGGTACCTCATCTGCAGAGATGGAGATAGAGGCACTCAGGAAGGGTGCCAGGTGCTGCTGCTCAGTCCCAAGGACCACTCGTCACCTTGCATATGCCCACTCCAGGGCCATGGCAGGCTCACCATCCCCCAGCTTGCCATGGCTTTCATGCTCCCTGCTCCCTGGAGCTGAGCCCACCAGCCTCCTCACCCTGTGGCATCAGACTGTGCACAGACTGGGCTTTCTGGAGTCCAGTCAAGGGGCTGGCTGTGGCCACTTTCTTGGGGACCCAGCTGCTGTTTGGGTTGTGACGGTGGCGTGGCAACAGCACAGGAGCTGCCTCATGGGAACCAGGATTGCCAGAGAATGGTTCTGCTCCCAGGGGTGATTCCAGGGGACTGGCTCCACTGCCTCTCAGCTGGTCAGCAAATGCCTGTGGCACCTGAACAGGTCTCGACATCACTTCCAGGCTTGAAGATGGGGATGGTTCCCTACAGGGAGGAAATACAGGAGGAGACTCAGTGCTCCTCCCACTAAGAGGGTGAGCTGCTCTTATATTACCAGCAAGGGACTCATCCAGGAGTGCAAAACACCCCTAGGGAGGGGGAGAGCAGGGCTGAGTGCTGCCCCAGAAGCACAAACACCGGCAGGTCTGTGGAGCTAAGCTGCTGTGGAGACAGGACTCTGTACCTGAGTGAGGGTGTCTGCACTTGCAAGAGGAATCGTGAAGAGATGCTCCGAGACTCTGTCCTCTCTGGGACCCGCACTGGGCCTCCTGCCAGAGCCATCAAGACCATGAATTGAGGCAGAAGCCAAGCCCTTGGCCCAGGTTCTGCCTCCCCAAGAAGGAAACCCGGCACTGCCTGCTCCTCCCTCTCAGCTAGGCAGGGAGGGGAGGGGCAGACTGCAGTGACTGGACGCTGACCCTCTGACCACACCTGGAGCAGCCCCATTGGCCAGAGTCTCAAAGTGCTGTTTTAAGAACTGCTCCTGATCCGGGGTACGGGGGCTGCTTTCCTGGAGCCCGTAGAGGCCAGTGCCTCCCTCCTCTTCTTCCTCTTCTTCATCACCCTCAGCTGGCTCTTCCAGGTCTGAGGAGATGCCATCCACACTCAGGGGCTCTGTGCTCTCGGAGTCTGGATGTGGGGAGGGAGAAGCATCACACTGCACCTGTCACCAGGGCTTCTCCCTGCTTCAGACAACTGGCCCCTCCCACTGCGCTGCAGCCTCACCTTCATTGGGGTGCTCAGGGCTGGAAAGGCGGCTGCTGCTGTAATCCACAGAGCAGGCACTATCCGGGCTGTGCTTTTCTGAGCCCCTGCTGCCTGGGTACACTCGTCCCCGGGATCCTCGGGTCAGGGCCTGCACCTGGAACTCACTGCTGGGAAAGCCAGCGGAAGGAAGAGAAAGACTGTGAGCAGATAGGAGCAGCAGCCCACTGGACTCCTGCGTACAAGCAGGACTAGCTAGGGAGAAGGTGGTGGTGCACGGTGAGCAAGCCCTAAGGCTGAGGACCAGCCTTCTGCTGACTGAAGAGCACTCAAAAGAAAGGGAAAACAGCTGTAGAGCCCCAGGAGGTCTGGCTGGAGCAGGTCCCTTGCCTGGTATCCATAGTGGGGCTGTCACTAGGCTCCGGGTAAACGATTCCATCTTCAATAGGTGCAGGCTCCAGGTCTTGGGCAAAGACCCCTTCCTCTTGTGACAACAACTGGATAATGTGGGGGCAGGAGCAGGGTTGGGAAGCCTGAAGCTGAGACTTGTCATTCTAGGAACACACAGAGGGGCATGATAGGGTTACTCCTGTGACAAGAGGGTCTTGGGGAGGACATGGAGGTGGGCAAGGGTTTGGTATGCATTGATATATTCCAGCTCTATGGAAAGAGACCAGGAGACCAGGCCAGGCACCAACTGATACTGAGCTTCCAGAAGAACTGCACTAGCACTCCAGGATGCCAGCCTCCAGCTGCACTTAATACCAATAATCATCCAAGGAACCCAGCCCAGGGCAAAGGCCACCTTTGCCACTCTACCTCAACCCTTCCTCTGCCCACTCCAATACCAACGACCCAACCTAGCCTATAGTCAGGTGACCCATGTACTACAAGGACAGAGCAAGCACAGGTGGACCCAGGCTCAGGCCCCAGCTGTTGGTAGAAGGCCAGCTGAGGCTCCTTGGAAATCTTTAGAGAGCTAAGAGAAAGCCGGCTCACCTGGCTAGCACATGAAGCCTCAGGGCCCTGCTGACCATATTTCCCAGGCCCAGATGGGGGCATGGCCAGTGAGTGCTGGCTGGGCCCCTGAGGGCTTGGGGCCAGGGTCTCTAGCTGCCGCAGGTCTAGCATGGAACGAACACTCAGCGGCACACCTGGCTGAGCCCAGCGTCCCCTTCTTCTGGGTCCTGAATTGGCTGCTGGGGCTGAGTCCAGGAATTCTGCCGTCTCTTGGGCCTTGTGGAGGTTAGGGGTGGAAAAGTAACCATAAGAACCACACAATGCTGTCAGCAAACATTCACTGTCCCTGTGAGCCACGCCCCCTCCATGCACTAGGTCTTTTCACCCTCACAACCACCTTACTACTGTTATTATCCTCATTCTGCTTAGGGATATGGAAGCACAGAGGGCTCAAATGTCAAGTCAGTCTCCCACACAGTAGGAGACCTGCAATTCAGGTTAGCTCTGGAGTTCATGCTGTAGTTGTCCTCCCTGCCCTATTCATAGGAACCTCTAATCCCTACCATTACCTACCATCATGGACACTTCAAGTGTCACCCAGGCAGCTATATAGGTACTGCACCTCCCCTTAGTGCAAACAGTCTCATCCAGCATAGGAAAGGAAGCCGGGGGTTTCCTTCATCCCTAACCAGGATGCCCCGAGACCTTCCTTGGACACAGAAATGGAGCATCTGAGAAGATTCCACACCAAGTCCCCTCCCTGCTTTCCACTGTAAACTCAGGAGCACATCTAAATGTCAGCCACCCACCTGACTCATCTCCCAGTGGGACAGGCTTCGGGGTAGGGATGAGCTGGGGCCTGAGGAAAGACAGAAAGAGGCAGTCATCAGGGATATTGCCTCATCTACTCCTGAAGCCAGTAACCCACATAATCCCAGCCCTTTGTGTGGCCTAAGGTGAAGTCTAGAGTTCTCAGCTTGTGCACTGTCACTCCATGGTCCCTGAGAGAGTCCATCTAGCCACTACAGCAGCTGGTGCCAGACAGTCACAGACCTAGCTCTTTCTTGGTCATCTTGGCAAGGATGGGCAGAGCTGGCAATTCTTCCTCTTCGGTACCCTCATCTTCTCCCTCCTTGTCACTGTCTGATGAGAGAGCTGGTCCAGAAGAAAGCACCACTGGGGCCTGGGGCCTGGGTCCAAGACAAGAAAGGTCACAGGGAGAGGAGACTTGCTGGGGGAAAGGTCAGCACCATGAGTCTTTGTGTGGAGACCCAGAGTTGCTGAATGGTAGGGCTAGGTCATGGAGGGGGAATAGTGAGATTGGTGAGCTTGTGGGGAGCCACCTGGACCCACCCATCACCTGCCCACCACCAATTCTCACCGGTTGGGTTCAGAAGCCCTCTGAGAAGAGGATGGGTCCTGCTGCTTGCTCCCTCGCTGACGCTGGCGCAGCTCAGCCAGACGCTGCCTCATGCTAATGGTCATCTCAGAGCTCAGGCGCCACACAAAGATGCAGCTGGGAGAGAGCCACAGAGGTGGTAAAGGAGGGGCAGGGCAGAACCCTGGAGGTGGCAGCACCATTAGTCCTCTTCCCCTCCTGCATGGGACAGGAGATCCTAGCCACCTTCTGAGGTCAGGCCCAGCCAAGAAATCCCCATCCATGCCCACTTCTCAGAGACAGTGGTATGTGGGGGGAGTATCTTTGGCTTCTCTCAGGGAAGCTGGCTTCTGCTCACCTGTCCCCTGACACAGAGATGAGATGTTTGCAGTCATTACTGAATTTCATGCCAGTGACAATCTCTATGAAGAACAAAGAATAAGTTCTGTGAGCCACCCTCAATTCATGACCAAATTCCCGCCTTAGCAGAGGACCTGGAGGCTGATTGGAAGTGAAGTCAGGTAGCTCTAGTGGGTCACAAGAAAGTAAGAGAAAAAAAAAAAAGAAACTAAGAGAAGAGAGTAGAGTTCTAGGGGTGGCATAATGGGGCTACACTTACCTGAGTGGCCAAACATGGTGGCCACACACTCGCCTGAGGAGAAGTCAAAAATGGAGAGGTTCTTGTCAGAGCAGCTGGTGGCAATGTAGATCCCTGAGGGGTCTGTCTGCACCTGGGGAGTGAGTCACAGAAGTGCAAGTCCCTTTCCACCTGGACAGTTCTGTCTCCCAGTTCCTGGCCCAATTCCCAGCCCACTTGGCCCTTACCTTAATGAGTGTGCCATCCTCACCCTGTGACCCTTTAAACAGCTTTTTCTGCTTCCCACTACTGATGTTAAAGATCCTGTAAAAAAAAGAAAAAAAGAAAAAAAACTCGCTCATGCAAGGAGGTATGTGGATCCAGTGTACCAGGAGCAGAACCGCTAGCATTCACTCCAGGCCTATTCTCTCTGGGGGTTACCTCACCACCTGCACAGGGGCTACTTTTCTGGGGCGAGGCAAGGTATTCACTTAGAGGCTCAAGGGGGGCAGAGTCCAGACAAAAAGACAGAACTGGGGTCTTAGATGTGGGCAGCTGACTCCCTAGGCACAGCAGAAGTGGTCAGATGGCCTGAGAAAGGCATACCCACCGAATATTCCGGTCCTGACAGCCAATAGCTGTGTACTTCCAGCTGGGCTCCACGTCCATGTCATAGAGGGTCGTCTTACGCACCACATGGTGTGTCCGAGTAAACTGTACTCCGTCTCCGCACTGCAGAAGTGGAGCATGTGGCAAACCCACCGCAAGCGCTTTGCCAGGACAGAGCCTTGCTCTCACCTCCCTTCACCTCTTGTAACTTCAGGCAGGGGTAGTAGAAACCCCACTCCACCCTGCCCCTTTCAGGGATCCCCAGTACCCTCACCTTCTGTGCAGTTCGGAAGTAGATGCTCTTGTCTGCTCCGCAGCTGATCATGCGCACTTGCCCATCGCTGGCTACAGTGGAGAGAGCCTAGTTGTTTCTGCTGTTCCCTCCATATGGGGGCAGCCTTCCCTCTGCTTCCCTTCATGTTTTTTCCCATCCAGGCTACTCCACAAGGTATGTCAACCAATGAAACCAGAACTACACTTATTATCCCATTCAGCCCCAGGCCTCTCAACTGCTGTCCAACACTTCCTCACTCCTGGGAAGTATGATCCTTCTCACGCAAACAGATGATGGGAGGCGGCAGGACATCCCTTAGTTGCCCTGTCCCACCTGCAAACTTGACAGCGGTGATGGAGGACGAGTGTTCATCCAGAGTCTGCTGTAGGCTATACTCCCGCCCAGCATCCAGCACATGGATCAGCCGGTCTCGGCTCGCTGATGCTAACAGCTTCAGACCTGGGATTGGAAGAATTCCATCAGCCCATGTGTGCCATGAGGAGGTCCATAACTAGAGTTTCAAGGGAAATGAGCCTCCTATCCCTCAGCTACATGAACCATGTAGCAGGGACAGAGCTGTCCTTTTCAAAACCTGAAAAGCCCAAATGGTCCAAGAGATTATAAGCTGCACATCTAAGAGCCACAAGAGATGTAAGTGCAGGCCTGGAGGAGCTCTATGTCTGGGTACTGGCAACCTCCTCACCTGTGTCTGGCTTAGAGTACTCCAGGCACAAGATCTCTGAGTCATGGGCATCTACCTTCAGCATCTCACTCAGGGATTGTAGTTCATGCACCCTGCAAAGATGAGGAGAGGAGGAAAGGGGTTATTGCTAAGGTTACAGGAGGTAGAATTTACCCCACCCCCACTTCATCTGCTGTGTTGTCTCCCCTAATATTCTTTTTCTTTTCCTGCAACTTTTTATTATTTTTTTTGAATTCTGATGCTTAGAGAAAAATTGCAGGGTACAGACATTCCCTGTGTCTTACTTGGTTTTCCCTAATGTTAGTATCTTGCATAATGTTATGGTTTGATCTAGAATGCCCCCCACAGTCTCATGTGTTCAGAAGTGGAGCTTTTGGAAGGTGACTGGATCTTGGGGGTGCTACACTCCTCAGGACTTATGCTTTTGGAGGGGATCTCGCCCTCCTCAGTCCTCTCTTCTGTTTCCTGGCTGCCATGGTGTGAGCAGCTTTGTTCCACCATGCTCTTCGACAATGCCATTTCTGCTCTGCAGCCAGCCAACCGTGAACTGAAGCTACTAAAAATTGTGAACAAAAAAAACCTCTTCTCCTTTAAATCCTGGGTTATCAGGTATTTTGTACCAGCAATGGGAAAACTAACACACACAACAATACCAGAACCTGGAAATTCATGTTGGTATAATACTATTATCTAAAGATTTTATTTGTATTTCACTTTTCCCCCATATATCCTTTTACTTGATCCAGGATCTCACCAAGGATCCAATCAGCATTTGGTGTCACTTTTCCTTAGTCTTCTGCTCATAATGATTTTCTAGTTTTTTATTAACCTTCACAATCTTAACACTTTTGAAAAATACTGATCAATTATTCTGTCTTATTGTATCTCAATTTGAGCCTGTCTGGTGTTATAATGACTGCATCAAATTGATGCTGATGACCATTTTTTTTCTTTGTTTTGAGATAGGGTCTCCTACTCTCAGCTTCCTGAGTGTTGGGATTACAGGTATACACTATCATGCCCAGCTTGAGTTTATGCTTTTTTGGTAAAAAATGTTACCAAAACAGTGTTAGGACCTCCTTAGTATATTACAGGTTTTGTGGAGTTGTGTACACATCAGCCAAGATCATGTAAGATGGTTTCTGCTAGGTTTCTTCATTGTAAAGTTATTATCTTTTCCCCTTAAGTAACAAATATCTTGGGCCGGGGGTTTAGCTCAGTGGTGTAAGCACCTTCCTGGCAAGTGCAAGGTCGTGAATTCAATCCCCAGTACAAAAACAAAACAAAACAAACAAATTAAAAAAACCCCACAAATATCTTGTTACTTAACCTGTTTGGAGAAAGCCTCTCTTAAAGCTCTGTCCTTAAAGATCTAGCTACTCCAGGCTGCCTCATGAGAGGCAGTGAGTACCGACTCCAGGTTTGGCCTTACCTAAGTGTGCCCATCCGATCTCCTGAAGCTAAATGCTGCCCATTGGGGCTGATACACAGAGAGCGGATGCCCATGCGGGGATCCATCAGGGACCCATCAGCTTTGTCTCCTCCTGGTAGCTCAGTGTCCAGAAGGGCCTGAGTGTTCCCATCCACGTAGATTATCTTAATGAGATCCTGGTGGAACAGGTCAGAGAGGTGGGTAAGACAAACTCAAGGGAGGGGAGAGGAAAGGGATGCTGGTCAAGCTAAGTCCTGGCTCACAGAGCCTGGCCAAAGAAGACCTGAAAGAGTGTGGTCAGGGGGAGCAAGGTCTTGAGAAGGAAGCAAGAAACCTATGGGTATGGGGTGCAAAGCCCGGGATGGAGTGCAGGACCTCAGGCTCACATTGCTGAGGATGTTCCGGTGCAGGGTAGAGCCATGTATTCCAGAGCTCTCTGTGTTCCACAGGCGGATGGTGTTGTCTGAGGAACAGGTAATAAAAGAACTGGGGGGCAGACAAGCCTGGTTACTGTCCTTCACCTCAGGGTAGACCTGCAGGGAAAGAGTAAGACTCCATTTAGATGGCAGTCCCTTACCTGCCCCAAATTAAAACAGAATAGTAGCTAAAACTTAGCTGGGTGCCCCACATATAGTAAGCAAGACATAATTGTTACATGTTTTATAATTACAAAGGGAAGCTGATTAGCGGTGCACCTACTGTACACCAGGCACACATATATGTGCCTTACAGCATTTCACTTCATTTTTAGAGCAATTAGATGAATCAGGTACATCATTTTACACCAAAGGCTTGGCCAACTTAGCAACTTGTCCAAGATCACTGAGCTGAGGATGAGACAAAACTAAGGATAGATAGGGGCATATAAGAAGAAATCTGAGATGCATAACCACTAAAATTCATGCTCAATCCCCAAAATATATGAAAAGGGTGTTATGGCTTGTATCTAGGTAACCCCCCAAAAGCCTCATGAGCTCATAAATGGGGTTTTAGGGACTGACTGGATCATGGCTATGTGACACTGGATCATGGGTGTGTGATACTGGGTTAGCCCACTGATTGGTTCGGCACAGTTCTGGGTATGGCTGAATGGATTTACTGAAGATGGAAGACCAACCCTGTGTGTGAGTGATAGCAACCAATAGGCTTATAGCCTGGGTGGAATAAAAAGGGAAAGCAAAAGGAAGATTGCTGCTTCCTGCCTGCTGCTCTTTGTCCTCTGCTATGCTGCCCTGCCTTGGAGCCCGCTGACTATGGACTAGACCCTCTATAAACTATGAGCTGAAATACATCTTTCCTCCTTTAACTTGTGGGTGTCGAGTATTTTGTTCCAATAAGAAATAACTAACATTCGTGATGGGGTATCAGGAACATACGGTTACCCTTGGGGTTCCCTACTTCCTGTCCTCACAAAGCATCCCAGCAAACCAAGTCAGTCTCCAGCCAGCCCAGCCCACCTACCTCCACACTCCAGACACAGGAGGAATGATACAGAGCCGAATACACTTTGCCCACTTTCTTGGGGTCCCTCACATCCCAAACATAGATGCTGTGGTCATTGTACACACAAGACAGCCACTGATTAATTGGATCAAAGGTCAAGGCAATGGTATCTGGATACTTGGCATTGGCCCCTCCAGAGAAGAGGCGGCTGTGGAAGAGGTGACAAGGAAAACTGGTCAGATTGAAGGGGAAGAAGAGAGGCCACTCACAAAAGAAGCGGCAGAGCATGGGGCATCCTCTCCAGGCCTGCAGCTTTGCAAGTACTGGTGTTGCCTGAGAAGAGAAAGCAGCCCTAAGAGCCCTCAGCCGGGAGCTAACTCCACAGTGTGTGTTGGGCCATGATGTTCCTCTAACAAACACCAACAAGTTCACAGGACACCAACACCAGACAAGGTATTTCTGTGGCCGTGATAGGGTGAAACAAAATGAGGTCACCATACAAACTCCAAAATGACCAAACATCATCCTTTCCCATCTAGCATGACTGATAGCCACTTCTTTACCAGAATAGCTTTACTGTATACATTTCCTTCTAACTCGTTGATAAAGATCATTTAGATGTTCAGTTGTAAAATTGTCCCCATTTATTTTTGTTGTTTTTTGAGATAAGGTCTTGCTGTACAGTTCAGACTGGCCTCAAACTTGTGGGATGCCCCTCCCTCAGCCTCCTGAATGCTGGGATTACAGATGAGTGGCGTCACGCTTGGCTTTGTCCCCACTTCTTGATAGCATACAACCAAAACAAACTTCAACCCCTGTAACTATTCCTCAATTATCTAACATAAGCCCAAATCTTACTAAGTCCCTCATGACACCCATTTACTGAGACACTCCCCACTCTCCATGGCATGTGATCTGCTCAGTCCCAACAAGTGCCAATAACCTGAATTTGTCTACAACGGTATCCTGGTACACTTTGAGTATCACCTGTTCCTTAAAGCACAAGGAATCTGGACACAGGGTAAAGCTCTCAACGGAGGCAGGGGGCCTATGTAGCTTACCTGGCCTCGGTGATGCCAGCAATGTCTGTCCCCAGGGCATGGGGTCTGGGAAGGGTGCTGAGGAAGTGCAAGTTAGAGGGGTTGAAAAGGCGCACAGTACCATCTGCACAGCCACAAAAGATGTAGTCCTGGCTCACAGAGATGCAGTGGGCCACTGTGGTCTGTGGGCAGAGTGGCTCAGGTTAGCAAGGGGCACAAGTCCACTTAGTCTCCCCCTACCCTACCCACCCCAACCCCTCAGCAAGTCACCTGCTGAGAGGAGAGACCAGCCAAGGCAGGACATGTGAACAGCAGCCTGGCTGCTGTATCCTGAGCCCCTCATCTGCCTGATACTGAAATATACTCCCTCCAAAAGCAGGTGGCAAGAGGGTTCCCCAGTCCTGGGCAGCCAAGGGATAGCCACCAGGGACCCAGAGGTTTTTGCAAAGAGGGTAAAGGAGGAAAAGCCAAGCAGAGAAAATGGCAACCTAAAGAAGAGAGGCAGAGCTAGGCAGCACTTACTGTGAAGCTGTCTGTGTTCTGAGCAGAAGAGGAAAGCAGGAAAGGAAGACAGAAAAAGAGAGAGCAAGAGGTGGCAGTTATACAGATCACCAGGGGCTGCACAGGGCCAAGCTCCAGCACCCCAGGCTTCTCCTCGTTGGAGTCACCTCTTACACCACAAGGCCCAGCCCCTGGTCTGCAGCTCTCTGCAAGCTCTCCCTATTTGAAACCCAGGTGACCCCTTTCCCCAAGGCAGAGGTACTTACTCTCAGCTCCACCCATTTGTCCAAAAGTCTGCGATCACTGAACTCGCACAGCAGCCCAGAGGACGTGATACAGAATGTGCTATCCGCCTTCTTCCCTCGGCCACAAGCCACGTCAGTGAACAGGTTGTTCCGCAGCTCTCCCAGCAGCCCTGAGCGGCCCAGCAGGGGCACAGTGGCATTCACCTGTGGAGACACAGCACCACCATCCATCCACCCCGAGCCTGCCTCTGGCCCTTGCAAGCTCCTTGTGTTGTGAGACCTCCTCCTTGGTCCAGATAACAAAGGGCTCATCTAAAATTTCTGAGTGACACTGAGCAGGTAGAAGAACCCAAGAGGAGCAGCTCTGTAGGCTGGGCTGAGCCTCAGAGGCTTACCTTAGAGGTCTTGCTGTCATCAAGGTACCAGAATTTGATGTGCCGGTTTCCTGCAGTGACAAAGTAGCTGCAATCTTCGGAAAAGGACACTGCTGTCACCCGACTGGACACCTTGTTGGAGGCTACCACAATGTTCTTCTGCAGGGAAAGTCAAAGAAAGAGTTGAGGCTCTGCCTCTTGCGGCTAAAGGAGATTAAACCAGGTAGGAGGTGAATCCTGTAATCCTGACACTTGGGAGGCCAAGGCAAGAGGATCATAGAGCATCTGAGGCCAGCCTGTCTACATAGTAAGACTCTGTCTCAAAACAAATACATGGATAAAAGGGCTCAGAGAATGAAGGAGAAAGGCTCAGAGAATGAAGGAGAATGAAGGAGAAAGAAACATTAAAAAAATGTTTCTTTCCAGGATTTGCTGGTCAGAAAGGAGAGGCAGAGAGTTCCTCTCTTAAGAAACTGAAAAAAGTTATTTCCTCTGGAGGTACTTGGAGGCATAAAGCCAGATATCTCTAGCAACATGCTTGCACATAGTTGTTCTTTTATGATTCCAATAATTTTCTAGAATGAGGCAGAGATCAGCAGAGCGGAGTGAAGCAGCCTGGCACGTGGAGTTCCACGTGGCCACCAGGCCATCCCACCCTGCCCACTCACCTTCCAGGCCCACACGTTGACAATCATATCATGCTGATAGCCCACAGAGACAATATACTTGGCGCTGGGGGAGAAGGCCACACAAGCCACACCATACTTGTGCTCTTGTAGCTCTGCCACCTGGCTATGCTCAGCCACATCCCACACTCGCACTGCAGGCATGTGACCACTCTGCAGGGAGGCAAGGAATAGATGTGAGGACTACACAGTGATGCACAGCCTCCCTTAGCTGTTCAGAGTGGGGCCTGACCTCCTCCATTACTAGATACCACCCTCTAATGGACCCTGGCCAGAAGTCAAGAGCAGGAACAAAGGGCTAGATTATACGTATATGCAGGCAACAGTGAGTATCAGGGAGGCAACGGCCCCAAATTTTACTTAGCACCTCAGGTGAGGGCCTGTATCTCTGTACTGGGGCAACGTCCTGAATGATTCTGATGAGCAGCCAGGCTTTGGAACCATTACCACACCTGTCTTGTCTCTTCCTATGGCAACCCTGACTCCAGGCTGCAAGTGCAGAGGTATTCACCCTGTGCCCAGCAGGGGGCCACTGGGAATAAGGAACATGTGAGGGCAATGGTTTTCAAGGCTGTGAACTAACAGCCTGCATCAGCGCTAACTGGCAATGTGCTGGAAGAGCACCTTGAGGGACCCCAGACCTACAGAATCGGGAGACTCAGCAGGTCCAGCAATGTTTACTTTGACAGGTGATTCTGATGCACTAACACAAAAGAGCCACTGTTTAAAGGACAGCAAAAAACCAGGGATTGACAGCAGCACTAACTGGACACAGGACTGCAGCTTTGCCCAAGGTCAGGCCACCCACACTGCATAGCGTGACTGCCCTCCACCTCACTCACCTCGCCCGTGACCAAGTACTTGCCATCTGGGGAGAAGGCTAGGGCAGTGATGGTTTTCCTGCAAGAGACAGACATGCTCAGAAGTACGCTAGCCACTCTGTGGCCTCTTCAAGTAACACCAGCATACCTCAAGGGTAAGTGTGGCACTTCCTATTTAACCCTGGGCCAACCAGGTCCCAGCCTCCAGAAGCCTAGAACTCCAAGCCAGAAGACGTGATCCCTGGGGCCAGGCCCACCTACCTGGAACTGTTGAGGATGTGGTGCTGTTTGTGTTTCCGGGGATTGAACAGCACAACCACACACCTGAGGAGAGGAGCAAGATGTCAGGTTCAGCACCAAGCCCAAGATCCCTCAGAAGTCCTACACTACCTGCAACTTCTGGTCACCCAGAAAAAGGAGCAAAATCATTAAGCTACAGTAAGAGGGGTTCTATTCCTTGCTTCTGGCAGTCTGTCCCTGCTTCCTTCCCCACCTAGTAGAGTCATCTCTGCAGCTTCAGGAAGTGAGAGAGCTCCTTAAGCACTGGTACCATGGGTGGTCATACCCATGAGGAGCAGCAGAGATACGACCTTCCTCCAGCCTTTCAATGCCCAGGAAAGGCGTCTAGAGGGAAACAATAAATATGATTTGGCTGAAGCAAAACTCAAGTGTACAGCCAGTGCTTGGGCTTGGAGCCATACATATGCCAATCACTTGTATACTATGGATGGATGAGGCCTCACACCTGGACACATGTGTACTTGGCAGGAACTGGGCCTGCATCCTGCACATGTGGATGGTAAGGGTGTGGGAAAAGGTGTTGACAGCTGCACTGGGGCCAGAACTATAGGGAGGCCCAGGAAGATGGGAGGTGGGAAGGGGTACAGACAGCTTGAGAGGGCCTGCAAAAGCTTTTAGTGCCACAGAACTCCCAGGCTCAGTCCAGAAAATCCTTGGCCCCAAGGAGCCTGAAAAGGCCTCCCGACTACTAGGAAACAAGCAGGGAGAAGGGCAGCGGCAACTTCTCAGCCAGGTGGCAAGGCTGCTGGATGAGATCAGGTGCAGACCATCCAGAGGCAGCTCCACGGAGGGAAGTTAGGTGCTAGGCACAGAGGCAAGAAGCTAGAAGCCAGCAGTCAGTGTCCTTGTCAGGGTCTACAGCTGTGAGTAGGCCCTGGCCTGCTGCCCCCATGTCTCACCTCTTCATTAGCACTGGAAATAGAAGCAAGCTCAGAGTCACTATGCCAGGGAAGGGGCGGAGGAGGAAAGAGGAGGAGACAGCTACTTCTCCCAGCCCTAAATTTCTGCAGCAGGCATTCCACTGCTGCCCTTGCATCCAAACCCCACTGCTAGCTGGAAAGTTGAAACATAAGCTGCTAGTGTGTGCTTAGCATCTTAGGCCCAACAAACCACTTCTGTGTGCACATTCCCAGGTACTCTTCTTAGGAGACTGGGACCTCTACTGTGACCAGACCTGCCCAGGGCTTGCACACTGACCAACAGCCTGGGATGCCTGAGTCCCAGCATCTCCTCTAATTCCCCTGCCAACCCCTCCTTGCTGTTTTCTTTGGCTCCCTCTACCCCTCTCTTCCCTCGTTCTCCTTTCCTTGTTCCTTGGTCCTCTTTTTATGCCAACTTCTAGTATCCTGCCTTCCTGTCTAGACCACCATAGAGGATCAGGAGGTCAGGAGGATCTTAAGATATGACAAAATTAAGATAGTACTGGGAACCCTGGATCTTATCACTCAGATGCATGAAAAATATAGCAGTTACGTTTCAAAGTCCACAGATAGACTATTTAGACATTAAGACTAGGCAGTGTGAGAAATATCACTCTCCAGGTGTGCCACAATCATGAATTTCTAAGCCCAGCAATTTTTAGTGACTAACTGGGATTTTCTGAATCTTACAACTGTGCTGACCTGTTGAGGGGGCTTCTACTGGCTTGTCTCTCGCAAAGAATTCTTATCTGTCTGGTTCCAGTTACCTAACTTTCTGATTCCTCAGGATGAGCTTTGGTGAAGGCTACAGTGAACAGCTCCTCTGGCTGAACTGACAGGATTGATACACTTTAGCCAACCACGTTCCAAATCCAGAAGAATTAAGTGCTGAAGGCTCTATGGTTAAGTCTGTGCTTTCATTTCAAGCATTATGGCCTTTAAAGAGCAGTGTATCTGACTGTTTAAAACACTGTCCAGGTCACTAGACAAACTCTGAGTCTTCTCAACATCCTGTTTCTTCTGAGTTCAAATCCCAGTAGAAGGAGGAAGGAAGGCAGCAGCGGTGGTAGTATGTATACAATGCAAAGATGACTGGCTAGAGGCAGATGAGAAAACCCTCCCTTCTCTACGATCTCTCAGACCCACTCTGCCTCTACTAGTGCCTACGAAATTCTCAAGCATAGCATAGAAGAGTTAAGTAAGGCAAGGAAACAAACAGAGGGAGCCCCTGAAATCTGAATGTTTTACTCCTGATTATTCAGGTCTGGAAACCATCCAATACAGCCAAAGGGAGAAACCAACCCAAAGGGACAATAATGTGAATGCTAAACTGAGAGCAGAGCATCCTAGGTTCCCTGTGTGCCCAACTTGTCTCCATCTTCTCAAGAAGACGGGGGGGGGGAGGGTGTTTGCTCTCAGCTCATCTGAAGAGACACCTCAGTCTTCCTGATGAACTTGGCACAAGCTCCTCAATGAGCCAGAGAAAGGAGGGTGGGGCCACATCCCTATTAGGCACAGTGAAGCCTTACAGAGGTGCTGACTGAAAGCCTCATCCTGACAACGGTTGTGCTGGTCCAACTTGCTGGCTCCTGTAACTCAGAACCTGAGGGTGCAGAGAAATTGCTCACTCTCACAAGGAGAGGGGAAGGCCTCGGTTCCTCCAGGCGTCAGCCCTCAACATCTGCCTCCCCTGCACAGGTTCAGGCCTGCGCCACTGTGAAGAACCAGGATGCACACAGAATCTACCTCCTACCATTCTCTACCCTCCAGAGGCAGAGCCAAAGGAACCCGGGTGAGCTCTAAATGGAGCGGCACACAGAGGGTGCAGGCAGAGAAGCATCAATCAGTGCCCTCAAAGTTCTTCTTTCTGACCAGGTAAAACCGGATGGGGCCGCACTGGGCAAATATCACCCTCTACGGCCCCAGCCCTCACCTTCCTTACTGCCTGTCACCATAACTGCTCATATTTTTTTCCCCCATGCACACTCCAACCTGTAACAGTCTGTAATTTATCGTAAGGGGAGTGTCTATCTTTACACCTACATTGCCAGCTGTATGAAGACTGTTTTTGTATGTGTTGTTTACTGTTATGTCTCCAGGCCTAGAAGGTAGGTACTCAAAGTGTTTGTGATGAGTGAATACAACCTTTAAGTCATGCTCTGTGGGATCCACCCTGTGACGGCTTAGAAACCTGGGTATGAACCTGTGGCTAAAGAAGAAGGTTCACTGTTCTTTCAGTCTTCTAGCTGTGGGGCGGTTCTCTAATGGCCCAAGGGCAGTGTGGTGGAAAACAAGAATGCTGTGGTCCAACAGCCCCATCTACCTACACACATGCGATCTTAGGTATGTTCTTCCAATTCTCATAAAGTCAATGTCCTCACGTGTAAAATAAAAACTTCTACCTCACAGAATTGTGGGAACTGAAGATAACATTCAAAGTTATCAGCATGTACACTTGGCCACAATGCAAAGATGACTGGCTAGAGGCAGACAAGTAAACTCTCCCTTCTCTATGATCTCTCAGACCCACTCTGCCTCCACAAGCACCTACGGAATTTTCAGGCATAGCACAGAAGAGTTAAGGAAGGGAGGGAAACGTACAGAGGGAGCCCCTGAAATCTGAACCCTGCTGCACCAGTGACAATGAAAGTGTCAGCCCAGGGGCAGCAGTTGCAACTAGAAGCTCAAATGGCATCTCATACAGGACACTAGTTAGTCTCTGAGGTCATCCAGACATAGCATTACAAACTATTCCTCTAGATTCGTTTTTGGGGGGGAATTCTTTTTGTGGGGAGTACTGAGGATCGAACTCAGAGCCTTCACACTGAGCTATATCCCCAGCCCTTTTATATTTTTGAGACAGCTAAGTTGCTAAGTTGCCCAGGCTCATCTCAAACTTGAAATTATCTTGCCTCAGTCCCCACAGTGGTAGATCAACAGCATGTAACACCAAGCCAAATTCAAGGGGGAAATCTTATTGGCTTTAATTATTCCAAGAGATAATGATGCTAGTGCGCTTTTTGTTTGTTTGCTTTGGGGTGGTTCTTTTTGAGACAAGGTCTCGCTATGCAGTTCAGGCTGGCCTTCAACTCACTTTGTAGCCCAGGCTGGCCTCAAACTCACAGCTACCCTCTTGCCTCAGCCTCTCAAGTCAAGTGCTGGGATTACAGGCTTTTTTTTTTTTTTTTTTGGAACCAGGAGTTGAACTCAGGACCTTGTGCTTGCCAGGCAGGTACTGTGCTGCTGCGCTATATCCCCAGCCCCTGTTTTGGTTTTTTGAGACAGTTTCTTGCTATATGGTTCAGGTTGCTATATAGTTCTCACAGTTTTTGAGACAGTTTCTTGCTATATAGTTCAGGTTTGAGACAGTTTCTTGCTATGTAGTTCAGTTCACTATGTAGTCCAGGCTGTCCTTGAATTTAGCAATCCTCCTGCCTCAGCCTCTCAAGTGCTAGGATTATATGCATGCACCACCACGCCTAGCATTAGTGTGTTTCTTACAGCACCCCTGGTTAAAGTCCTCTTTAGATACATAGAATCCAAATAAATAACTCTCTTCAGCAGGCCATGAGCCCCACTGTGTGCACCCTTCCTCAAGGACATGAAACTTTAAGAATTCTGTCAAGTCCATGGCCCAAGGTACAGAGCTATCAGTATGCCTTTCTCTTCCCACAGGACCCTAACCTTATTCCCTTCTCAGACAAGAGGTGAAGCTTCATGAGCTGCAAGACTCACAGGCAGAGTCCAATGGCAGTACCCATGTCCCTCCTTCTCACTCATCCAATCCAGCCATCTAGGGTACTGTGAGTTCCTCACACAAGTGAACTGATGCCTCCTTCTCTTAGACCTTTGCACTTGATATTCCCTACACCTGGTGCCAACTGTCACATGGTGCCTCCTCCTTGTCATTCAGGAGTCAGCTCAGTTGTTACCCTCACTGGGCCCTTATGCCGTCTTCAAGTAGCCCCTCTCAGTCCCCTATTATTCACTTTCTTTCCACCTCCCCAACCTATTTGCTAGAACATTTCCCACTCTCTAATGTTACCTCATTCATGGTTGTTTCATGTGTGCTGTGTGCTAACACTTCCTGACCTACACAAGCAGTGGTCCTGTAGGTCTAGCTCACTGTTATATCTGGTGTTTGGCCTGGAGCAGGTTTTCAGCAAACATCTGATAAACGAATGAATGCACTGATAAATGAACTGTGCGAGGAAGAACCAAGAGGCTGTGGTTTCAGGTGTGAGACAGGCAGAGAACAGGAGGAAAGGCAGTAAGAGCACAGAGGCTTTGTGCCCCTGGGCATGATCCCATAAGGGCACCAGGTCCAGGAATCCTCCTTCAGACCCACTGGTCTCTCAACCATCCCACATGTGCCCCGGCCAACACTCACATAGGGCTGCCTCAGCATCAGAGGGAGGCTCTGTGCTCCTTCAGCTCAGATGTCACTCATACAGTTCAGGGGACTCCATGGTTTCATGCCCTGCCTAGTGCTTTAATGCTGGGCATCTCTTCACAGAGCCCGTCACGGGCTTATGGGACAGCACACCTTATCAGGAGAGGCGAGCTTCCTTTTCTCCTCTCTACAAGGCCACCTCTTGGCTGCTGCACAGGCCCAGTCGCTTTGCTGGGATACTTACCTCTCCAGCAGTCAAGCAGCAGCTCTGCCCAGAACACTCACCCTAGTTATTCCTAGAGTGGAACCCACAAGTAACCTGTTCTCAGGACTGACTGGCTCTCAAGGGGCAACCAGGGCTATGAAAAACACTCCAGTATCATTAAGGGTATTTGGCTAAACTAAGTCCCCTCAAAAGGCTGCCTGGGCTTGGCCTAACATCCTTGGGTAGGAGGGCTTAAAGTGTGGCAGATGAGGGGTGGGCTTCAGGTGGGGAAAATGATAGCACAGAGAGAGCTGTGGAGAAAAGAAGCAGGAGCCACTAAAACTGAGAGGTCTCTGTCCTGGGACTCCACACAGCCTGAAGTTCCTCTGCTCACCCTCTGCCCTATGCTGTTTCATTTCCTCTCAGAGTACTTTGTTTTGGTTTGATGTTTGCTTCTAGGCCTCTGGGAGACTTTTCTGAGTTTTGTTTCTCTTCTTGTTTCTAGGATACCTGAGCTGGCTCCTTGCTACAGGAGGAACAAGAATGGGGGGTGGAGGTGGCAGTAGGATTATTAGGAAGAGGAGGATGACAAGGAAAGCAAAGGACCTGCTTGGGGTCACACAGACTGTGGTGGTCCCCAGATACCCCAGAAGCAGATCAAAGAACTCTGGCATAGCTCTTTGATCTGAAACATTCAGAAAGAAGCTATTTGTATAGAAAAGAAACCCAAAGGTCAGGGAACAAACAGCAGGGTGTTGTCCAGGACTGGCTCAAGCCAAGCACATTCAGAAAACCTCCTAGAGGTTATGGTGGAGATGCTACATTCACTGTCTGGAAGGATATGAGCACTGGGCTGGGACCTGCCCATAAACAGAAGCATAAACCCTTGGAGGTGCCAAGCCTGGGGCCCACATGTGTATGAAGCAGAAGGGGGTTGGGTCTCCTCGGGCAAGGACACAGGGCTCAGCATGCAAGGAGCAGCACCCCAGGCCTTTCCTTCCTGTCCTAGCCCCATTCCCAGCCCCACCTCAACAAGACAAAACCTGGCTTTCCCAGGCAGAGGCAGGAACGAGTGGAATTCCCTGGAGGCAGGCTGCACAGGGCTATCCAGGAGCAGAGGTCCTTCTCCATGCTTCATGGAGGAGAGGAGGAGGCCAGTCAGCTTTGCCAGCAGAGGCCCCCCAGCACCAAACACCATCGGGCCCCTGAAGATAGATCCCTGGAGGCATGAGTCTCCCTGGCAAAGATTCAACTGCCTATAAATTAGACTCTTCTTGTTCACATGGCCAGTAGTCAGCTTAGCAGAAAAGCAGCTTTGAGAAATAGACATGCTGGTCTTCCCCACCCCATGCCATTTTAGGATACAGAGCTCTGCAGTCAGATTGCTTAGACACCAGTGAAGAAACATGAACAAACTGTTTACCTCCTTGAAGCTCAGTTTCCTCATCTAGAACATGAGAAAGATAACAGTACCAACTGCACAGTGCTGCTCTGCATATTAAACAGTTTGTGTAAAATGCTTGAAAAGTACCTGGGCCTGGCATGATTGTGCACACCTGTAATCCCAGCACTCAGGAGGCTGAGGCAGGAGAATTGCCACAAGTTTGAGGCCAGTCTGGGCTATATAGTGAGCACATAGAGAGATCCTGTCTCAAAAACAAAACAAAACAACAACAACAACAAAAAACAAACTCAAAAAAGTCAACTATCATGATTCCATTTACACAAACTATCCAGAACAGGCAAATTTACAGAGATAGAAGCATATTAATGGGGTGTTTCCAGGGACATTCTTGATACCCTAAAGCTATCATTGTCCTAAACCTGATTACCTGGATTCCAGAAAAGGCAGAGTCCCACGTATCTGTAACAGCACAGACAGAGATAATGCTTTCTTGGGAACAAAACCACCCTCAGTCATAAGGATTCCCATACTAACCAGGTGTGGTGGCACAGCCTATAATCCCAGCACTTGGGAGACTGATGATGGCTGTGAGTTTGAGGCCAGCCTGGGTTACAAAGTGAGTTCAAAGCCAGCCTAAACTGCAGAGTGAGACCTGACTCAAAAAACCACACACACACACACACACACACACACACACACACACACACACACACACATTCCTATGACACCCGGATGGGGATAATGATCAGCAGGACCCTAGCCCAGCAGCTAATACTTGAAATCTGGCCTCTTGCTTTTTCGGGTGGGCCAGTCTGAGCCCTGCATCAGTGGACCTCCTCCAGCTATCTAAATTGGAATCCTTTTTAATCTTCCCTCTAACTTTCCGCTTAAATTTGTTAGAAAAAAATAGATTAGTGGTTGCCTAAAGTTGGGAGTTTTGGGGGGAGATGAGTAGGACAATGACTGCTAACAAATATAGTTACTTTTTTTTTTTTTTTGTCTTTTTGAGACAGAGTCTTGCTATGCAGTTCAGGCTGGCCTCAAATTTGCAATGATCTTCCTGCTTTAACCTGCCGAGTGCCACCACACCCAGCTCATCTATCTTCCTTCCCTTCCCTTTCCCTTTTCCTTTCCTCTTTCTTTTCTTTTCTTTCTTTCTTTAAATGTATTTTTGCAGTGTTAGGGATAAATCCAGGGCCTTGTGCATGCTAGGCAAGTGCTCTACCACTGAGCTATAATCCTCAACCCTATTTATGTTTGACACATCCTATTGCCCAGGCTTAAATCTCTGGGCTTAAGCAATTCTGTTTCAGCCTCCTAAACAGCTTTTGGAGCTACATGTGCATGCCACTGCACTGGACTATATGGTGTTTTAGGGGGCAATAAAACTGTTCTGAAATATAGTGTTGTGACAGCTGCACAACTCTGTGAAAATATTTTTAAAAATAACAGAGAAGAAAAGAAAGAAAAATAAAACATTGAATTGGGTATTTTATTTATTGTGGGTCTGAGGATCAAAACCAAGGCTTTGAAGATGGTAGGCAAGTACATTCCCACGGAGCTACATACCAATCCTAACTTGGATATTTTAAATGTATGGTATCACAGCTCAATAAAGTTGTTTTTAAAAATGACTAGAAGGTAGTTATTGACCTAGGGCTGAGAACTGTGCATAACATAAAGTATGAATCTGTATATATAGATGGATAGGTAAGAGTAGATGGCCAAAAAGCAGGACATGATGCAACAAAGGCAATGCCCAACGAACAGCCTTTTCCCAGCCTGGCATCTATGCAAGACATAACACAGGGCTACAACCCATCCTTTCTACTGTAAAATTTGTATTTTAGCATAACAGCAGCCGGTTGTGCATCTTAGTAGCTGTACCTGGGGGATGTTTACCTAGCTGGTATGACAAACAGCAAGGTGTGTGTATGTGTGCCAATGTATCAAACTGGGATTTTTATCCACATAAACCTTCTAACAGGTTTCGCACGTTTGCCTGAGCACCACAGAGGGTAAAATACACCCACACAACTGTTCTGCAAACATGTATTTTACCATAATGGAATGTGGATGTGACACACAACAGCTGCCCTGGGAAAAATAAAATCCCATCTAGGCTGGAGATTTAGCTTAGCGGCATAAGCACCTGCCTGGCAAGTGTGAGGTCGTGAGTTCAATATACAATACCAAAAAAAAAAAAAAAGTTCTCTTGAGCTGTGTTTGGTGGCACATGCCTATAATCCCAGAATTTGGGACGGTGAGGGAGGAGGACTGCTGTGAGTTTGAGGTCAGCCTGAGCTGTAAAGTAAGTTGAAGGCCAGCCTGAAATGCACAGCAAAACCCTGTATCAAAAAGGAAAAAAAAACAAAACAAAAAAAAACCTTTTTCTTTAGGTTTTTCTAGGAGAAGTAGCCCAATTCAGTACAACAGCACATGAAAAACTGATTTCCAAATTTTAGAGGAGATTGAAAGTGAATCATCAGGGGCTGGGGATTTAGCTCAGTGGCTTAAGTGCCTGCCTGGCAAGTGCGAGGTTGTGAGTTCAATCCCCAGTACCAAAAAAAAAAAAAAAAGTGAATCATCAGATCATTCATGCATGGATGATGAAGATGATAATACCCATGGTGTTGGCCATGTGAACCAAAGTTCTGTGACAGTGAAATGGAGCAAGAATCAACCAGTACAGACACGGGGAATGCAGACCTCCTTGATTTAGATGACAAAGAAAGCAGCAATATGAGTACATATTGCAGTAGCAGAAATGGTACAAAATGGTCATGCAACCAAATGGAATAACCCAATGTTAGAACTGGGTCCAAAAGTACACTGAGGGTCTTGGCAGGGGTGAAACTTATGGGACAGAATGCCAGTACTGCCATTCAATGCTGGAAATTGTTTGTAACAGACGAAATGCTACAAGATGTTGTGAAATGCATCCATGCTGAAATACAAGTAAAATGTTCTGTATGTACCAACAGCCATACTCAAAAACATTTATTATGACACCCTCACTAGATGAACTGAAAGCACTCATAGATCTGCTGTACTCAGCAGGGCTTTCCATTGGTAATCACAGGAATGTAACTGAGGACATCTGGTTGTCTTCAAAACTGCCTTAGGTTTGATGACAAAACCACCCACCATGAAAAAAACAGAACTCATAATCTGGCTGGTATCCACTCACTCTTGGAGAGACTTATGGGTGAGTGTCAAGCAATTTACACACCATCTGAATACATGACTATTGATGAATATATTGGAGCATTTCATGGTTGCTGTAGCTTCCAGCAGTATATTCCAAAAAACCTTCAAAATATGGCATAAATATCTGTGCCCTGGTAGATGTGAAGACCTCTTACGCTTTCAGTTTAGAAATTTACCCTGGAACTTTCGCTACTTTATCATCCTTATCATAAAGTACTGAACCAAATGATGCTGTGAACAGACTTGTTGCTCCCATCTCCCAAACTAATCAGAACGTGAAAATCAACAATTGGTTCACCAGTCTCTAACTGATACTACATTTGCTAACAGAGCACAAGTTGACCAGCAAGGGAACTGTATGCAGGAACACAGCAGAAATTCCAAATGAAATGTTGCACTTTCAAAATAAGGAACTGTATAATACAATCTTTGAATTTCAGAAAGATGTAACATTGGCATCCTATGTGGCAAAGAAAAACAAATATACTGCTGATGTCAGCATTGCACCATGATGGAACTATTCATAGGGAAACCTCAACAAAATAGAAGCCTGAGATGGTAACTTTCTACAACACAACCAAAGGTGGAGTAGATGTTGTTGGTAAATTATGTGGCAACTATAACGTCACTCAAAACAAAAAGCACTGGCCAATGGCTGTATTTTGCTGGATCTTAAACATGTATGACAAAGACTCAGCAAGGAGCTGAACCACGTCTTTCCGTGAGCCAGCCAATGTGCAGGCTAGGAAACCAGAAGAGCACCCCTTCACCCCCGCCATAAGCCATGGCTGATTCAAAGGAACTCAGGGTGACGTGATAGCAACTGACATGAAAAGAACAGCTTGATGCTTGTATTCTTTGATTTTCAGGCCTGTGGCACCTGTGGAGGATGCCAATGTGCACAGTGGAAACTGTAGTGAACTTCCTTCTGTCTCATTTTTGAAATCCAATGTTTTGTTCCGTTTTACTATTTTGTTTTATTCCTGTATCTCGTAACCTGAGCAACTATTTAAAAGATAACAAATATGCAGTATAATGACCATTGTGAAATTCCTATCATCTTGTTTTGAAAACCTATATAGCTATTTTTGTTGTTGTCATTTTGCTTCTGTTGTTGTTTTTTAGGTTTGATTGCTTGTTGATTACTTTTTTCTTTTTAAAATAAAATTTTTTAAAAATTTCATTACATAGTTTGATAGTTTACAAAGAAAGCAAGTGCAAAATAGCACAGAGAAATTTTCTTAGAAGACTGGGACTTAAACTCAGAACAGATCATTTACAGCAGAGGAAAAACAAAATGTTCCTGTTCAGGGAACTATGTACAAAAACTGTGGAGCACACTGGTGAGCTACAGGTGAACAGGCAGGCACAGCATCACAAAGATTTACAACCGGAAAACCAAGAAGACATAAACTGTGTCTTACAGGAAAGGACAGGAAAGCAAAACATTAGTGCTATTGGTGTAAACCACACTCGTATATGAACATGCTGCAGTGTGCACGTGTGAAGCCTGCCTTGGGTGTCACAGCTAAAACAAAGATTATTTCTGTGGATGACTTTTGCTTCTATGTACATGGTAGTTCACACAGGTTTTTATTTCTGATGTTATCTTTTAGGTTTTATAAGCTGGTAAGTAGTTGATGTGAAAATGTTAATATCTATTCTAAGCACTCATTATTACATACTTGATATTTTATTTTTATTTTATAGACACCTTATTTTCCTGATAAATGCACATTGTACAATACAGTAGGAAGTTCCTGAAAAACAGGAAGACAAGAGAAGTGACAAAACTGGCTTCTACCTAGGAGAGGAAAGCTAAGCCCATGTGTCAATATAAGCAAAACATGTCCATGGAACATACAGTTGTCATGTGTAAAGACAGCCTTGGATGTGACCACTAAAGCAAAAATTATTTTTGTTGTTTTGGTATTTTCATTGTAGTTCATATCGGAATTTATTTCTGATGTTATTTTTTAGATTTTATAAGGAAGTACAAAGCTGATGTGAAAATGTTGATGTTTATTCTAAACACTAATACATATTAAGAATTTAATACTTTATTTTACTGATGTTTGATGTTCCTGTTAACTATACATTGTATAATATAATAAGAACCTCCCGATAAAACAGCAAGACCAGAAAGATGTCAAGCACGTCCTAGAAAACAGGCAGGAAAGCAAAACATATGTGGTATCAGTAGAAGTGACACATGTGTATGGAATGTGTTGTTGTCATGTGTGAAGACTGTCTTAGATGTGATAACTGAGTAAAGATTATTTTTTGGCCAGGCAGGATGGCGCACTCCTGTAATCCCAGCTCTTGGGAGGCTGAGGCAAGTGGATCATTGCAAGTTCGAGACCAGCCTGGGCTATAAAGTGAGCCAAAGGCCAGCCTGAACCACATAGTGAGACCCTGTCTCAAAAGGACAAAAAAAAGGCCAGGTAGCTCAGCAGCCTAAGAGCCTGCCTCTCAAGCGCTAGGTCGTGAGTTCAATCCAAAAAAACAACAACAAAAAAGATATTTTTTGTAGAGTTCTATTGGTATTTTTATTGTAGTTCATACAGGAATTTCTTTTTTTTAAGACTTTGCATGCCAAAAAAGTTGATGTTGAAAATTTTTAAGGTTTTTTAAAATAAACAATAAATTTTAAAAATTCAACACTTCATTTTTGGATATTTTCCTGTTAAGTATACATTGCTTAATTTAATAAAATTCATAAAATTAAAATTAATAATTCACCAATAGAAATATTCTAAAGAATAAACATAGGTATTACACACCCACAATAATGCACCTTTATGACAAAACTGGAGTTACACTCTGCATGCTACTGGAAATGGCACCAAAACATTAACCTGGAAATATCTCCCGAACGATACCAGAAAAGCCCTGCCCACCCCAACTGGTCTAGCACAGCTATAAAGAAGATCTCTTCTGAGGCATGCACTTACCCAGCAGGGTAGGCAACTAAACCTGATCGGGGATCACAGGCAAGTCCTCTGCCTCCAGAGACGGTTATTCCCAGCACCTTCTCCAAGGTTACCTGTTAGAGCAAGACAGAGAAATGACATGTTATAGACAGAGTACATTTGCAGAGAGAGTGCAGTAGGTAGCTAGGACTGTGCTGCAGCCTTGCTTTTCTGATACCTTTACCATCAGGAGAACAAGAGCCTTCTCCAGCTGTTCTGCCCGCTGGCCTCTTCATCACATGGAAAAATGCCAGTGTGCATCACCTGCATTCAACGGGGCTGTTAGCTGGTACCAACTGGTTAAAGCACATCTCATGGCCTAGAGAGCAAGTATTCCTCCAATCCAGGAAGCCACCATTTATAGATGGGGTTTTGGAACCCCAGGTCTATATGACTTGGGGAAGGCTAATGATCCTCATGCCTTGGCAGGTATGAAGGGGAGGCCACTGGGATCTACTGAGAGCCAAAAGAATGCTAGGTATCAATTAGGTGGCTCATTTGAATGCCATCATGTTCTTCCCCTCATCGGATGGCTCCACCTCCCAAATGTCTACTAGTTCATATAGACTTGGTGCCTAGAAGGCAGAAGCATGGCTTAATAGTGTGTTTTTCAAAGCACAGATGCTCATAGTATGCTGATTATTATTAAGCTGCAATTCCCACAGATGAAAGTAAAGCATTTGTAAAGTGCTCACAGATCCTGAAAGAACATGGCCACAGGAGACAGGACATTTATCATTCATCATTAGGACTGCAGCCCCTAGGATCCACACTGCGCTAACTTCAATTTAGTTCATGGTCCTTCTGCTAGATGATGCAACATAAGATCCAAATTGCACTGTGATCTCCTGCTTATCACTCCATTTCATGCTCTGTTATACAATGTCTTGCTGGTCACTCCAGGTCCAGCTTCATCCTGTACTGTCTGCATTTCCTCCACCAGCCCTCCTCCTGGTTTCCCTGGATTCAGAGAGAGGAGCTTCTAAATGCAGAAGGAACATGGACACTGTACTCTGTTATAAAACCCTGACCCTGAGGAGTCTTGGAAATCCTAGGAGGATAACATGAGCAAAAAAACCTTAAGGGGTGGTCACACTTGTGGCAGAGCAGAATCTCCTAATCCAAGCTAGTTTCTACACAGGAGAAGCCCAGAATCAATTAGGATAGTTTTAGGATTTCTCTTCTCTTGGGAGAATTAAAGTACTCCTCGAGAACCTGTTTAAATTCTTACCTCCAAGGATCATTTTAGCTTGAAGTAGGTTGGAAAAAAGTATCCTGTGATGGCCATGAGTCTCCCAGAATGGTATAGTTAAATTATTCCCTAGAGACATCCCCAAGAGTCTTCTGTACTTGTGGGATATAGTCCAGAAATTCCAGTATGTGTCTACTCATTGGTAGAGGTGCTTTTCTTACGGGGCGCCAATCCATAGCCACCTGGAAAGCACCAAATCTGTCGAGTACCCTTGGTCCCAGCTGGCACTAAAGTTAATAAGAAAACAAACTAATTTTAGCCTGTCTTAGCCTATTAATTCACAACCCCCCCCCCCAGGATTAGGGATCAAACCCAGGGCCATACCTGTGCCAAGCAAGTAGTCTTCCAATGAGCTACATTCTCAGCCCTTTTTGGTTTTTATTTTGAAACTGATTCTTGCTAAGTTTTCCATGCTGGCCTCAAACTCATGACCCTTTTTTCTCAGCCTCCCAAGTAGCAGGGATTACAGGCATGCACCATTGCAGCCAGCTCCTAGACATTCTTGATAGTTTGTCTCACCTTAGGCCTCCTTTGATTTTTTTCACTGACACCCAGTAACTTGGGACTGACTTAAGAGCACAAGGTCATTGTGGAGGAGTCTAGGGATAACAGGACTTTAACTACCACAGAGGAAAGGGAACTCTGGAATTTCTGTTGCCTACTGCACAGGACAGAGAGGAACTTGAGATCAGCCTGACCTACAAAGGTGGCTGGGGTCACAAAATCAAGTGCAGTGACTAATAGGGCATACAACTATTCTCTTCAGACTAATCTAATTTAAGGCAAAGCCCTTGAATTCAAATTTGCATCAATTCCTTCCCTCCCTATGCTTTAGTGCTGATTCTCAACTGCCCTTCCTTTTGATAGCAATTTGGGATGCTGTTTAGAGATGGCTGACCCAGTTTGTAGAGAACTGATTCCAAAACCAGCTTGCACTTTTCAACAGCAATTAAGGAAGAAGACATGGGTTACTCAGACCCTGAAGGGTTTATCAAAATTTTAAGACTATGAACTATGGTAAAAAATTGTCTTGGTTACTTTTCTCTTGTTGCTGAGACAAAATACCCAACACCCAAAGTTAGGGAAGGAAAGATTTATTTTTATTTTTTATTTTTTTTTTGGTACTGGGGATCGAACTCACGACCTTGCGCTTGCCAGGCAGACGCTTATGCTGCTGAGCTAAATCTCCAGCCAGTTTTTTTTTTTTTTTTTTTTTTTTTTTTGGTACTGGGGATCGAACTCACGACCTTGCGCTTGCCAGGCAGACGCTTATGCTGCTGAGCTAAATCCCCAGCCGGAAAGATTTATTTAGCTCACAGTTTTTGGAGGTTTCAGTCCATATTCAACTGGCTCCAAGGCTGGGTGGCATGGTGAGGGGGTAACAGTTCAATGTGGCAGAGGAGAGCAAAGCAACAAGAGCAAAAAATGGGAAGAGCAAGCCTCTTTTCCTCCCTTGTAGTGTAAGCAGCCTCCAGTCCCTAGGGCGGTATAGCACTCACATCATCTCTGCACAGGCGCAGGATGTTTACAAAGTGAGGACCCTGGCCCCCTGGTGAATCACTTAGTTAAGTTCTAAACTACTCAAGTTGATAAAATGAAAACATCTTAGAGTGGTAAGGGCATATCCTCTGAACCCCAGGATGCAGAACTGCTGAGTTATAGTTAAGCTTCTAGATTTCTCAAGTTGACACAACATATCAACCACTACGGAAATAAACTTTGCATCATGATCTAGTGTATTCATACATTATGTGTATGTACACTAATACTGAAATTAGAGTTCCACAGAACAATACTTTACTGATGTGATACAGTCTAGCATATCCCATTTCATTAAAAGTAATTCTGGTCATAGCGTTTTATCAACTTCATGACATGCAAACATGCAATAGGTCCTGGCTGCAAGACCTATTTTGGGACACTATTTCTTTCTATGCCAGACTCTGCTAGACTTGAGTGACAGGGTCTGGTTACAGATGTCTTTGTATTCTTTGGTCACTTTCCTCCTAAACTCTGCAGAGCAGACCACACTTCCAGACTAGGGAAACCCCACAGACAGAATCCTGTTTGAGTTCCAACCTGACTTATTTTCAAAGGATTAACGGTTGGAGCTTTTTCTGGCTTTCTGAAATAGCTATCCAAGGAGGGAGAAAAAAAGAGTTTCCTTTGGCTCTGAGGAAAGGGAGGAGCAGGGGAAAACATATGGGGGTATCAGCTGGTTTTTATTTTATGCTAAGTCAAACCAGCTTCCTATTTGCAAGGAGTTTTGGGGCAGAGCTCTACTTTCAAAGGACATGAGAGTTCAGAGCTCCTATGAGGCCTCTCGCATTTATGCTGATACTGCAAGACTCCAACACAATGGACTTTATAAACTGACTCCCTTTCTGATAATGTTCTTTCCCTCTTTTTGCAAGAAGGTAGTAGTAAAGCTTCTACCTGTCCCAGAAAATGGAGAAAAATCTGTACACCCCCTTCAAATCCTGCAGGCTAAATGCACCCAGGTTCCATCAGCAGTGGGCAGGAGTCAGCTTATACCAGTTCAGGAACAGGTTATGCGCCAGAGTTCCAACATGGTACCAGTGACAGCACATGGTAGTCTTGAAGTCGCCAGAGTGGCAGACCTCACATCATGAAAGCAGCAGAGGCCTCTCCTCTCTACTCAGAGACCTGGGGTACCACTGAGCTGCAGACACCACCATCTCTCACGTGGCCTGTACCTGTACTCTTCTGTGTTCTCCCTGCTTCAGACCTTGTCCCCTACTGTCCTTTCCAACATGGCACATCACAGTTATCTCTTCAAATATAAATGAGATAATGGCATTACTCTGCTCAAAACTGTCTAGTGGTTTTACATCTCCCTTAAGTTAAAATCCACATATCTGACCCAGATTTACAAGGCCCTGTATTATCTAGCCTCTGGCTACCTCTCTGACTTCATTGTCTTACTCTCTACTGGACTCACTCCACCCCAGCCATCCTAGCAACCTCCAGGACCTTAAACAGACTCTAGTCCTTTGCATATGCTATTCTTTGGACTAAACAGCTTTTCCCTCAGCTACTCACATAGCTTATACTCAAGCTCAAAGACCTCCTTGGAGAGAGCTCTCTAGCTTTACTATAATCATTCTAATCTGACTTGGCCAGTTTTACTTTTTTTTAGTTTTTTTGAGTCAGGGTCTTTCTATATACCATAGGCTGGCCTCAAACTGCCAGCAATCCTCCTGCTGCAGCCTTCTGAGTGTGGCAATGCAGGTGTGCACCACCACACCCAGCTATACCCAGCTTCACAGTACATAAAGGCAGTAGTGATACTGATCTTATCTCTGGCCAGGTACTTACCGTCTGTCCTCCCCACTGAATGGGAGTGCCTTGAGGACAGGACCAAAGTAACCATCCCTCACTAATAAACCACCAGT
Organism: Dolichotis patagonum; assembly: GCA_004027295.1. Lineage (NCBI taxonomy): Eukaryota > Metazoa > Chordata > Mammalia > Rodentia > Caviidae > Dolichotis > Dolichotis patagonum. Next base: position 81,232 of record PVJX010001149.1, on the reverse strand, counting down.
ACTTGGCATAGTCTGGTATACAGGGCACTTGATACAAAGTGATGAATAAGTGAATGCCTGGGAAAGGCTTCAGGAACAGTGGAAGACCAGATATACACAGGAAAGCCCAGCCCATGAGGGTATTTCAAGCTGTTCTCCACAAAGTATCTAAAATGCTATGGCAGAATAGCCACATTTAGCTGAGGACAAGCAAAAAGGAAGCCTGAAAATAACAGGCAAGTTTTGTTTCTTAAGCTTACGGTGGGTTCACAACTATTTATTATTCCATATGTCTTCAATACGGCATAATATTTTAGGATATGTGCTGCTGAAGCGAACACAGTATTTTACAATGAATGTTAGAGAGATTTGGCCAAGGGCATGGCATAGGGGTTGAGGACATTAGGAGAACCATCCTATAACTCACATCCCTGAATTTCTATCTTCAAGTGTTTTGTTGCCACTAACTTGACCCACCAATGTGAGGGAGAGTCTGAAGAACTGAAGAAGAACACATTTTATGTCACATTGTTTATGCTATGTTCTGACCTGACACTTTTTTTTAAGGATAGGGGGTAGAACCCAGGACCTGGCACATGCAAAGTACGTGCTCCACAACTGAGCTATACCCTCAGCCCTTCATGAATTTTTTTTTTCTTAGCTTCTGAGACAGGGTCTCACTCTGTTGCCTAGGCTAGCCTGGAACTCCCAATCCTACTACCTCTGTCACCTGAGTAGCTGGGAATGCAGGCATACGCCACTGTGTATGGCTGACAGGTCACTTTTTTTTTTAAAGAAGAATAAAAAAAATGTAGAATTTCAATACAAAATAATAGGAGATTAACAGTGGTTACTATATTACAAATTGTTATCTTCTAAGTAGTTGCTCAGATTACAAGATATGGGCATGAAAAAATGATCAAACAATGAAAGCACAAACCATTTTGATGAACTAAGAGATTAGTCATATAATTATCTATCTTGTATATATACATAATAAATATAATGCTTTCTTTCTTTCTTTTCGCCTTTCCCCCATCCCAGGTGTTCTTTCCTTTTGGGCAGTTTCTTCCCCTTTCACTTTCTACTGTACTTTTTGATGTGTCACTTTTTTTTTTTATACCAGGGATTGAACTCACAACTGCACGCTTGCAAGGCAGACACTTATGCCACTGAGCTAAATCCCCGGCCCCTGATGTCCCTGGCCCCTGACGTGTCACTTTTAAGAAGCACTAAGTATAGCTCTTTTCCTGGCTGCTAAGCACTGAAGCAGAGATGAAATGGGCTCCTTAGCGTGGGCCCCTGAGTACTGATGTTGAACAGGACTCCTGCGTTGGCTCACACCGGATATGTAATATGAGGAAAAAAATAAACTATCAGCTAGGCCAGGAAGATTAAGAAGTAGTTTGTTACCAAGCATGAGCTAGCCCAGTTTTTTTTTTTAACTTTTTGAGCTTAGGATCTTCTTACAATCTTAGAAATCATAAAAGAATTATAAAAGAATTTATGAGAGGCTGGATTTATCAATATTTACTACATTTGAAATAACAATGGAATTTTTTTGTCAGTACTTAAGACTGAGTCTATGGGTTGTACACTGAGCTACATCACCAGTCCTTTTTATTTTTGAGACAGGGTCTCACTAAGTCATTAAATTTCCCAAGCTGGGCTCAAACTTGTGATCTTCTTGCCTCAACCTTCCAAATGCTAGGATTATAGGTGTGCACCACCATGTCTGATTTACAATGGAAATATTTTTAAGTATTTATTTGCTTCACTTAAAAGTAACAGCCAGGGGCCAGGGATTTAGCTCAGTGGCATAAGCGCCTGCCTGGCAAGCGTGAGGTCGACAGTTCGATCCCCGGTACCAAAAAAAAAAGTAACAGCCAGGTGTAGTGGTACATGCTGGTAATCCCAGCACTTGGGAGGCTGAGGCAGGAAGACTGTCATGAGTTTGAGGCCAGCCTGGGACACATAGTAGATTCAAAGCCAGCCTAAACTACACAGCAAGCTCATCTTAAGAAATCAATAAAAGGGCTGGGGATTTAGCTCAGTAGCATAAGCACCTGCCTTGCAAGCACATGGTTGTGAGTTCGATCCCTGGTACCGATTAAAAAAATCAATAAAAGAATAGAAATAAAAGTAAACCCATTACTCATTAACATTTTTATTAAAGGTAAACATCTTTCAAAAAACAACACAGTAAGAAAAGTGGCAGTACTGTTGACATTTTTTTAATGCTTAATAGAAAACAGATTTTTATATCTGCATCTGCATTCAATCTGGAGTGATGCTATTCTACTTGAAATATATGAAGAAAGTCTGGCCTCATTTGGATATAGAGTTGGGAAAGAGAGGATGTCATGGCCCCCCAATAAAAGGTTTGGGGACCCCAGGGGTTCTTGGACCACACGCTGAGATAACCTAGCCCCTCCTGAACATTACAGCATGTTTCTATGTAATGATGCAAGCCCCTCACTAGTGTAAGAGATTTGGCCTCAAGCAGCATTGAGGAAACCACAGGAGGAGAGGTCCTGTGAGAAAATAGCTGTCCTATAATTCTAAGTTGTGGCCCAAAACTCTGATCGAAACTTTACCTCCAAACTCTCAAGATTCAAATGTCAATGACACAAAGGCCAAGAGGCAACCTGCCCAGGCAACTGTTTACGGCCAGTGACTTGGGACACCACTGCCTCAGGTAGCTCTACAGCTCTAAAACATTATTTCATGCAAAGTGAAAACTCAGAAGAGGGCACCCAGTTTGTACTCTTTCAGGATCTCCCCCACATCCACAATACAGCCTGGAAGCAGGGAGGACACCTACATGGTAACCCAGAGTGCTGAGATGGAGAAAGTCTATACCAACCTGAAACAGGTGTCATCTTGCCCCCAGAGGGAGGCTATCAGAGGACAGGATTACTGCAGGTACCCTGCCAGGGAGGGCTTATATGATCACCACTCCCAGGATTAACTAGCCAAGCAGTATAGTACCCTCTAGAGAGAAAGGAGGGAGGCAAAATGTCCCCTAACCTAATGAGATAAAGGGATAACTTCACAATAGCTTAGTCTCAAGAGAAAAGGAAAATAAAGTCACGTGTTTAAGTGCTCTCCTGACTCTCATCAAAGTAGATGGAAAAAACAGGTGGCTCCGAGGTAACAAGACAACTCATTCATTCGAGATAGAATAGGGTTTTCCAACCTTCAGACTACAATCTATTAGTGAGACTTGGACTCCATTTAGTTGGTAATAAATAGAACAAAATAGAACAAAAAGGAGATAGCACAGTGTACAGTACGGGTAAGTACTGATGATGAAACTTTTGCTCAGGGGTATATGTGTATACAGGTCATGATGGAAAATGTACTTGTTAACATGGGCAGTTCTCAAATTTATGAATGCTGTGGGAGACCCTCCCCGCCTTCAAAATCAGTTAGGAAAGATAAATAATTTACACAGCAACTCAACATGTGATAAGAGGTCACAAGAAAGATATAAAGTGCTCAGCGATAAGGAAGAGGGACAATTTCTCAACAGAATCAGAGAAGGAAAACAAGAATGCTTGGGCCCCACAGTATTCATCTCTCTCTCCACTGAGCTATATCTCCAGTCCTTTCTAAAACAAATTTTATTTTAAACCAAGGTCTTGCTAAATCACTGGCTTTCCTAAACTGGGCTTGAACTTGTACTCCTCCTGCCTCAGCCTCCCAGAAGGCTGGGATTTCAGGCAGGCACCACCACTGGATTCCAACAGGGTATTTGACAGGTGGAAATATAGACAGCAGGAATCATCAGTAGAGGAAGCTATGAGAAAATATTTAGGGATAGGAAGTAACTGAGCTGGTGAGCAATGGTAAGAGCAAAGAGCATATGGGAGAGAAAATACAACCAGAACAGGTAGGGTCCTGAACGCCAGACTCAGTGGGGTAATCTGTTGGGTCAGGCAAGCCATGGAAATATCCTTGGCAGATGCATGTGAAATGTAGACAGGCAGAGAGACCAGCTAGGTATTACTCCAGTAGTTTAAGGAAGAAGGAATAAAAACCCAGGCCAGCATGGAGATGGTGAAATGGAGGAGGTATGATGCATTCAAACAGAGCAAACAGAATGGCAAGACTCACACTGAACAACTATGCAAGAAAAAGAGAGCTCAAACAGTGAACTTCTGAGGCAGTGAACAGGGCAATGCCATGATCAGAAAGAAGATCCTGGTCTCATCGAAGGAGATGAGAGCAGATGTTTTAGACATGCTGAATCTGAGGCTCTGTGGACATATTTAGGAGGAACTACAGAACACCCAATTGTGCAACTTAAACATAAAACTAATGCCTGGAAAGACGCCAGGACTAGAAATAGATATTTGGAAATTATTCACATAGAAGTGAAAACCACCACTGGGAGAGTCCAAGGAGACAGGAAAACAGAGGGGAGAGAAAGGAGAGAGACTAGGATAACTTTTGGGAAAGCCTACTGTTACCAAATGGAGAAGTTGAGAAACTAGGCAGTCAGAGAGGGAAGAGGAGCCCCAGGAACCAGGAAGAAGACAGCTCTGAGAAGGGAGGAGCAGTCAGAGTGAGTGCTGAGAGAGTGAAGGAAGCAAGTGTGCTGCTGCGTGCCTGTGATCTCTGCACTCTAGGAGACTGAAGCAGGAGGATAGCAAATTTGAGCCTAAAATGGGGCAACAACCTAGCAAGGTAATAAAAAATAAAGGGGAGGTGGCTCAGTGCAAAAGCCCTGGGTTCAATCCCTAGTACCTTAAGAAAATTAATAAATAAAATAAAATGAGGCAAGCACTCTCCAGGGCCCAGAGCCATCTAGCACACAGGTAGTACAGCGTAGGGTTCCACATAGTCCCAGAGCCTTCTAAGTTTTTCGAGTTGTGTTTTCTTCTACCTTACTGTGTGTGTGTCTCCATCCTTGCTTTTGACTGTCCATGAGCTAGAGACTGCTTGAACCCTCGGGATAGTGTTAAGACTTTCTCTTTCTTAGTGTGAAGGACTATTAAGAGTCTACCCATGGCATAAGCAAGACTGCCACCCCCCCCCCAACACACACATACATGTAAGAGAACTAAGATGCTGAAGTCAAAAGGCCAGAATCACCTAGGAGTTGGTTGACCTCAAACTGGTGAGGAAGCCCCAGCAACTGGAAGGACACTGATTCTGTTTTTGTTGCCATGTTGTGCTGCTACCAGTTTCTTTCTTCCCTCTTCCCCTCCCCACACTTCTCAATTCCACTCAATATGAGTTATAAATACCTGGGTTGTAAAGCACTCCAGCTAAACCACGGCTTGCTATTTCTATAAACAAGCATGCTAGAGTCCTGTCTTAGGCAGCGTACTCCTTGCCTCTCATTCCCTTCCCTCAGGTTAAGAATAACTATGCTTCTCTCTTGCCCACATAATACACTCTAATCTCACAAAGCAGATTTTCTACCAAATTCCAAGAACTGCCACTTACACCAAAGCCACAGAAGCTGGCAGTTTTGCAGAAACAGGGACCCAGTGGGGCAGTGAGGTAGGGACCCAATCACTGAAGCTGGAAAGGAAGAGGCACAGCTTCCTCACTTCAACTCCTTCAGAGCACAAAGTGCCATCTGGTCAGAGCTAAGTGGAGCCACATGTCACTCCAAGACAGGCCAACATACTGTGTCTCTCAGCTCTGATCCTGGGCTCTGGGCAGTTTGGCTGATATACACCAAGGCTCCCATAAACCAATGACTTCCAATATGGCAGAAAAAAAGCAGGCTGTCCTGCTTAACAGATCAGAATTAGCTGGAGTTGAGTCAGTTCTCCTGTGCTGAGATTAAAATAGCTTCAGCTTCAAAGTAAGGTAAATCTGCCACTGCTTGGGAGGTGACCTTAAGAAAGCCTCCAGCCATAAGCTCCCAGAGACCATGAAACCAGAACAAAGGTTCCCAGATCTGCCCTACCAACAGAATTACTTAGAGGACTGTTTTTTTTTTTTTTTTTTCAGATAGTAGCCCCACCCCATCTCCACATCTGCTTTCCCTGTCAGGCAAGACTCTGACATAGAGCAAGGTTTAAGGATATGCATATGAAAACATCTCTGGAAACTAGCAGAGTGGCACACCACTGTCGTTCCAGGTACATGGGATGCTGAGGCAAGAGGACTATTTGAGACTAGGAGTTAAAGGCAAGCCTGGACAACAATCAACCAATCTGTCAATCAGCCAATCAGCCAATCTGTCAATCGATTAATTTTATCTAGTTGGTTATCTAGTCGGTTCTAAAGATTAATCAGGTTGTGAACTTTTTCTCCCCCTGGTACCGGGAATCAAACTCATGACCTTGCACTTGCCAGGCTGGTGCTTACACCACTGAGCTGTGAACTATTAAACTAGAGCATTTTATTCCAAAGTTTAGTCCCTACTGGAACCAAAAGGAGAAAACAGTATTCTAAGCTTTGAAAGAATAGCAGGCCTCAGCACAGGGAGGTGAAGATGGGGGCCCTGTCACTTGAAGGTGGGGTGGCCCAGAGGGCACTAGGGGTGGCTCCCTACCAGGCACTGGCAAAATGAAATAAACTTCAACCTAAGTGAGGAAAACAAAACAAAAGCAACTGCCGGGTGTGGAGTCTTCACCAGAGGCTGTCTAGCAGTGAGGGTTGCTATATTCCGAATGTACTCGAGAAGAGCTGGTCTAGGCACCTCACAAGGACTATCTCATGTACTACTCTTGACAACGGTTGACAGCTTTAAAGATCAGTACTATGTCTATTTACAAGTGAAGGAATGGGTAAGCAGTTAGTGGCAGAACCAGAATTTAGACCTGGGGCTGTCTGGTTCCAGAAACCATGGTGCCCTGAGGATCTCAGGAGTTCAGGTATTCCATTACCTCCAGAATCTTAGTGTTCCTTCTCTCTCTCTCTCTTTCTCTCTCTCTTCTCCCTCTCTCCTTGTTTTCTGAGAGAGTCTTGCTATGTATTTCAGGCTGGTCTTGAACTCACTATGTAGCCCAGGCTGGCCTCAAACTCACGGCAAGCCTCATGCCTCAGCCTCCCAAGTGCTGGAATTTCAGGCGTGAGCCAAATGTTGCAATTTCTGAAAGAGCACACAGGGATGTCACCATGCCTTTGTATTGGCATCAGAGACATGTCTGAGAACCGAGAGAGAAGGTAGAAGGCAAGTAGGCATGGTGACATGCCCCTTTAGTATTTGGAAGGTTGAGGCAGAAGAATCATTTTAGCCCAGGCATTTAAACCAATTTAGGCAACATACTGACAGCCCGTCTCTTAAAAAAAGAAAAAAGAAGGAAAGGAGAAGAGAAGGAAAACAACAGAAGACAGCACCAGGATGAAGTAGAATAAAAGAGATTTTTCATGCTAGCTTTAATTTTTTTTAATTACTCAAACTTGTCAGAAGCTGAAATGAATCTAAAAAATGGTTTCTTTGTTGTCCATGATGGCACACACCTGCAATTCCAGCACTCAGGAGGCTGAGGGAGGAAGTCTGTTGTGAGTTGGAAGCCAGCCTGGGCTACACAGTAAGTTCAAGGCCAGCCTGAACTACGTAACGAGACCCTGTCTCAAAAAAACATTTTAAAAAAGTTTCCAACATTTCCTGAGATAGAGTAAGAAAGAGGAAGAGAGAGTTTTTCTAATGGCAGTATATACTGTATGGTCAGAGCTTGCCCTGTGTCAGGGCAGACTGCAATCTATAGTCAACATGGACAGAAGACACCTGTTTGCAAGGCAACTGCAGTATCAGAAGAGTCTGATTTTGTATGAAGATGGGGAAGCAGCATGGAAGGCATCAGACCAGAAGGGTAGAGTGAAGGGACTCCAGTGAAAGGGCTTAGTTCCAGTACAGTCTCCATCACATGCCCCAGGCCGAGAACAGCTTTAACAGCACCACACTTGGGATAGGACTGGCCCTTCTACCCTCCTTTTCTGTGTCTTGGAAAGACAAGAACAGGAAATCAGTTTAAGCAGACAGAATGTGTGCGTATGGAGTGGGGGTGAGGAGAGATGGTCTCCTCTAAAATCAGGCCTCTTTACATCAAGACCAGACAAACCTTGATGTAAGCTAAAAGCCTAGTCATCACAAGGGTCTCAGTCCTCTTCATTGCCCCTGTACCTGCACCTGAGGGTTTTTGTTTTATTTTGTGTGGTTTTGGGGTTGTTTTGTAGGGTCTCACTCTGTAGTCCAGGCTGGTCTTTGACTATTACATAGCCTAGGCAGGCCTCAAACTCGCAGCAATCCTACCTCAGCCTCCTGAGGTTTTTGTTTTGTTTTGTTTTGTTTTTTAATCTCTTGGTTTCCAACTCTGTAACCAGGGAGAACACTAACAGTCTCTTACTTGAACTAAGTATGCAAAATTAATGTGTGTTCTGAGATAAGGAGTGAGCAGGACTCTTTGCTGCCCCTATAATCTCCCTCACTGGTGCCATTCGACTCCTGAGAAAAAGATTTCAACATACCATTCTCTACAAAAATGCTAGTTTCCTTTTTATTCCCAATGCAAACACACCACTCTGGGCCTAGCACATTTCTGGACGTAGCAGTGGCTTTGAAATCAATCTCTTTCCTGTAGACCCTGCTGTTCCCCTCTTTCTAACCCATCAGAATAACCTTTCCCTGGTGCTTTGATCTGAAAGCATAGCTTTCCCTATTTTGTTGGCTCCTTTACTGTCAACTGAATGAAGTGTAAATATCCTAGTCCAGCATCAAGAGGCCCTACATTTCTTATAATCCTGTTTCCTATGGGTCACACACCCATAGGTCAATGTGGATTCTTTATTTTTCTGGAAAGGAGCCTTAGGGTTTTATCTCATATTCTTCTTTTCTGAAAAGGTTTTCCCTTGTACTACCACCTAATGTAATCCCACCTTCCTTCAAGGACTAGTTTAAATGTCATAACCCATGTCTGACCTTCCTGTGATCACCTGGCCACAATGAATGTTTTTTCCTTTAGTACTCTTACAAAAGCACTTAATTTGCATTATTCACAGAACACACACTACTTTGTAACTTACACAGAAATTCTTGAAAGTTGTCTATCTTTTTCTACCAGTCTAGAACTCAGAGAGCAGAGGCTGTGTTTAATACAGCTCTGTTCTTATACTCCAAGGTATAGTGTTTAAAATATATGTGATTGAATCCAGGACCATGTGTATGTTAGGGAAGTACTCTACCACTGAACTACATCCCCAGCTTTTTAAATCCATTTTCTAAAATACTTAAAAATATTTATGAATATTTTTTAATCTTAGTAAGTTCCTTTATCTCCCAGAGATATCCCCAACTATTTATCATTGCTAGCCTTAGAAGATAGATCAGGAGGCAAAATCTTCCTGTCTTTATAGAAAGACTGAGGAAGGCCTGATTGGTATAATCTATGCTTAAAACATCACAAATATTTTATCTCTGACTACAGTAAAGACGCATGGCTTGGGTCTTTATGAATCTGCCAAATTATCATTAAATAATAAATTTGATTGTTTTTAAAGAGTAAATTTGAAAGATTAAAGATAGCTAGCACGTGTCTGTAATCCCGGTCTTCTGGAAAGCAGGAGGATCACAAGTTTAAGTCCCACTTGGGCAACTCAGTGACTTAGCAAGACCTGGTCTCCAAATTTAAGAAAAGTAGGGAGGGAAGTGGGAATGCAGCTCAGTAGCAAGGCCCAGAGTTTAATCCCCAGCACTGGCGGGGGGGGGAGGGGATACATGTATTTGAAAAAGGATAAAAAAAAACTGACTTAACCCAGGAAATATTTTTGAAGATATTACAAATGAATGATTTCAAATTCAACAAGCTAATCATGGATTGGCAAGAAAGTATTATGTTCTATTGTTCCTTTTAAAAAACCTTATTAAAACTGAGCCTATAGAACTCCCCCCCTCTCTGGGGGCAGCTGAGAGTGTGGCACTTTCGGCGGCCTGAAAGAGAGAGACCCTGGCACGTCGGGACCTGCACCGTGTGGTTGACACGAGGTGCCAGGAGAACAAGGAACTCCCCCCCTCTCTGGGGGTCGGCTGAGAGTGTGGCAGATTTTTGGCCGCCCAAAGGAGAGAGACCCTGGCGCACCAGGACCTGCACTGTGCGGTTGACTTGGGGTGCCGGGAGAACAAGGAACTCTTCCCATCTCTGGGGGGCGGCTGTGATCCTGCCTGCGTGTGGGCTGAGAATCAGACATCTCATGTCGTCTTGTCCCCCATCCCATATCCCCCCTCCCCCTCCCCCCTGCCTAGCAAGTGGGAGCCAGTGAACTGCACATCTTGTGAAAAGATTGACTATGTTATTTAGTATGAGCTCTCCACATGCAAAGGTAAGGACAACCATGTGGAAGAAAACAAGAGACAATATGACAGATAGTGAAGATCTCTGGTTGTCTAGCTTTGAAATTTATGCTTTCTTATGTCCCATTCTGTTCTGTTGTGTTTAATTTTACTCCCTTTTAAAATAAAATAAAAAATTATTTTAAAAAACTGTATTGAATTTATGAACAGTGATTCTTTCATTTCTACCACAGACTCCTGCTTCATTCTTTATATAATTTCTCTGCTTATTTGCATTATCATTAATAGAATAAGAAAAAAGATGGCATTCAAACTAGTCATCTTCATCTGGGCATCTGAATTGTCTTAGACCTGATTTTGTTTGTACGGAGCAGCATGTCTCATGTCTGTCTTTCTTCTCTTCCATTTCCAGAAACAAAAAAAAAAAAAAAAAAAAAAAAAACTGAGCCTATAATGCCAGATATATTTTCCAGTAACACTGTGCATATGATTAATGAAATAAATACACCATTTAAATTTTGAACAGATTTATATAGGAAACACACATTTAAACTGGAGAGACTTTCATCTTTATTGTTTCCTCTACTTACAAAAATAATACAGGCTCATTGTTTAAAGTTCGAACATTACAGAAATATATAATGTAGACAGTAAAAGTCCACCATAATCTACTATCTCTCCCTGAGATAACCAATATTAACAATTTGGTATATATAGCCACACTTTTTATATGCATATATTAACATGTATGTTTTTAACAAAAATATAATCATTAACATAATGATTATAAAAATAACTATTATACAACTTGCTTTTACTCTTCATTTCTATCTTGTATATCCTTCCACATCAGTACATATAGATGGACCTCATTTTTTAGCAGATACAGAGAATTCCATTTCATTGGATGCATGAAAATCCTTACTGATAGGTACTTAGATAACTTCAAAGATTTCACTATTATGAATAACATCAAATCAGTTATATATGCCTTTGTGTAGTATATTTGCACAAAGTAAGACATTAGAATTATAACTGCTGAATCAAAAAGTATGAATACATACATTTTTCTTCTAATGAGTATTATCAAATTGTCTTGTAGGAAGGTTGGATCAATATATGCTTGTCACCAATAGTATAAGTTAGGTATAATTGCATTTATTTCCCCACATCTTCCTACACCTCTAGTTTCTTAAAGCAAAAATAAATAAATAAAAACATCATAGTTTAAATAGAATATTTCACTCTGGTTTAAATATTAAAAGTTTAATTGGTTATAAAAACTAACACTTTTTATTGGTACCAGGGATTGAACTCATGACCACGTACTTGCAAGGCAGGTGCTTATGTCACTGAGCTAAATCCCCAGCCTCAACTAACACATTTTTATGCAGCCTGGAAATTCTTAGATTAAAAGGAAGCTACCAGATTAATTTACTTCTTAAATTATTTCTCAATATAAATTATTTGCAAAAGAAGAAAAATTATATTCATACCCAGAGAACATATAGGTGTTAAAAAACATGCTTATCACTCGAATGGTTTCTAGTCTGACACAGAAAATTCAGGCTCCCACTACCCCTTGAAGTTCATTGATTTGACTTCGTTTTTTAATTCCTAAAAACTCATAGTCATAGCCCTAAAATAAATTACACAGTAGTTAGTATCAAAAAGAACTTGTGCTAAGCCTTCGCTTAGGTCAGTATTTAAAGTATTATTGATACAAGCTAGAATGCTGGCAAGAAAGATATACTAAGGATAGGTCACGATGAAAGACCACACAAAGAGTTCATTAAATGCAGGGACAAAAGAGGTTAAACCTGCAAAAATGGACTTCTCCCAAATGGAAATTTAAAGCAATAAAATCTTGCCAGCAAATTAGAAGAACCTTTCTCAGCATTCTACAAATCTATGGACCCTGATAATATTAGCAATCTCTTAACAGCTGTAGTTATCTAGGCCTTACAATATGATTTCACATTCATTAAATCTCATTTAAGCCTCCCCATAGCCCTAAAAGCATGAGTATTACAGCTTTTCAAATGAGAGAAACTAACTCCCCAGAAGTGAGGCAGCTGCCCTAACTCCAGTAACACAAGTACACTTGCGTGCACACACACTCCACAGCCTGGCAACTCAAAGTGTGGCTCAAGGAAAGGAGCCTGGGCATTACTTAGGAGCCCTGTAAGTAGGAATGCATATTCTCAGGAGTGGGCTTGCATCTGAATTTATAACAAAAGTTCTGCCTTTTCCTAGTCCATCCCTGTAGGTTTGCGTTTTAATTGGCCAAAAGCCCCATTGATTAGCCAGAACTGGGTTTGCTGGGACAAAATCTGTGACAGCTGCTATAGAGATGTCAGAAGTGGGGCTAAAAGCAGCCTAGGGAAAGAAGGGTATCATACGCAGAAAGGATGTTTAGAAAAGTCTGCAGCAGGGTATTATGTCATAGTGCACATATACTGTGGTCTCTCAGGAAGAAGCCAACCAATGTGTGTCAAGGGCAATAAAAAAGTTGGTCTGCCTGCCCCAAGTTTAGCTCTGACAAGCAGCTGCTTCCTTTTCTCTAAGACAGTCACTAGGAGAGGGCAAGGGTCAAAGTCTCTGAGTATGCTTTGAGATCCTCCCTCCTCACCAACAAGTGCAAATGCCTGTGGGTTCCCTGAGTCCAATCCACCTGGCTTGGGGTTTTCTTAGCTCAGGACAAACATGACAGTGTAGAGAAGCAGGCCTTGAGACCACCTGCTTTTGCAACTACAGTGGACCCTCAAGTTACAACCAGCCTTACTTACGAACAATCTGGGCTATGAATGGAATTTTAATTTTAATTTTAATTTTAATTTATACCCACACAAAAGCAATCAAGGCATCTGCTGGTCTCCACTCCTCCACCAGCTTCAAGAGAAAGAAACAACTGCTTATGGGTTAGTCATTCGGAACCATGCAGCTGTATCCTGTCAACATGACATTCAAGTGCCCACAGAACCACAAGTTGCACAGTTCCTGACAGAACCACAGGGCAAGAAGTGTGGATAACAGTAAATCTGAAGGTGGAGGTGAGAAGAGAAGACAAACAAAGACATAGAGGGATGACGATTACTGAATAACGGCTGTGAAAAGTCTGGGAAATTCACTGAACTGACTATTATAAGGAATGCTGGGAAAAGCTTACTTTTTAAAGGAAATGCCTTTTTCTGAGCTAAATGCAGGGTGTGACTCTTGGCTACAGTAATACTAAACATATTTTTATGCTCAGTTTTGAAAAAGAAGACTCCCTGAGAGGAGTATAAATGAAGATTAACTGAGGGCTTTCAAGTTAAGAAATCCTGTGTTAGAATTCCAGCTCAGCCACCTACTGGTTGTAGAACCATTCTCTACTCACCCAACTCTTACCATTAGTTTCCTACAAAATGGTATTTGTGGTAGAACCAAGTTTAATGTAATAATATATGTAAAATGCTCATTACAAGCCTAGCAAATAGCAAAAGCTCAGTAAATGTCAGCTACTATTATGACTACAAATGATATTATTTCTATTATTTATCAGAGACACCTGCAGGAGGCTCCAATTTTCTGTCAGGTGTTACTGTGCACAGCAGAAAGAGTAAGAGACAAAAATGGTGGTATAGCGGGGATCCAGGATGACCAGTTGTTTGTGGGGAACCAAAGGCCATGAGGCAGACAGAATCTCAGTATTTATTGAGGAAAATGGTGAGGGGATTACAGATGACTCAAATGAGGTAGTGATCTTAAACTAATGAAGATCTTGCCCTGCAGTACTTTTAGTCATAGTAGTTTTAGTAGTAGCGTTTTAGTCTTAATCTTAGTAGACAGGAGAGGATTTCCCATCCCTATTGGGAAATTTCAAAATGGTGATACCAACAATCTTAAACCTCTGTTCATCCCTTAGGGAAGTATGTAAAACTAGCCATTGTGAATTTCTGGCCCCCAACAATGATTATTAGGAAAATACCTGTTAGGTTTCAACAAAGATCAGGCACAATGGTTCTAGTGAGTACACTGCATGAAAATGTTCAATGGCACAAATCCATAATAGTTGGAAAAAAGAGGAATTTCAAAAACAAAAAGCCAAGATCAAGAACTTGGGTAACCCTAATTTTAAAAAATAAACTACTTTAGCCAGGTGCAGTGGTACATGTGTAAAATCTCAGCCACTCTGGAGATGGAGGCAAGAGGATCACAAGATTGAGGCCATCCTTGGCAACTCAGAATGCATACGAAGCAATATTCAAATCCTGAAAAATAGGGTGGGAACTGTAGCTGTGGTAGCTCATTTCCCTAGCATGTACAAGGCCTGGGTTACATTCCAAGCACACCAAAAAAATAAAAGTAAAGTACTTGACCAAATAAATTCCCTTTTGAGATTCCTCTAAAAGAACATTTGACAAAGTGGGAGAAAAAAATCAGCCATATGGTTTCACAAATTGTTGTTCCAAAATCTTTGGGTAAATGTTAATTTTAACTATAAATGAAGGGGCAGAGAAAGAGTAATATCTTCAGTCTCAATTCAGGTTTTTTGTTTGTTTGTTTTTGTCTTTTTTTGAGACAGGGTCTCACTATGCAGTTCATACTGGCCTTGAACTCACTTTGTAGCCCAGGCTGGTCTTAAACTTGCAACAATCCTCCTGCCTCAGCCTCCTGAGTACTCGGGTTACAGGTTTGCACCACCACACAAAGGGACAGATGAAGTGTGTAAACCTAGAGAACTAGTCTAAGAAAGAGAAAAAAGAACTTGTTTTATAAACTGGGGGAGGAACAAAAGAGCATGACATTCTCTGTGCTAAGAAGAGAGGGAGTAAAGTTTACTCCCTAGAAGTCTTACAAAGAGATATCCATACTGTGAGCTCATTCTTCTGAAAGTGTCCTTCAAAATAAGACAAAAATATAATAGCCAATTAAGAAGCACTATGGACTTGCTGCTATCACTGCTAGGAAGCAGGAAAGATTAAGAAAATCCAGGTTATCATGGCGTTCTTCATGATAATACAGCCTGTGTCCTCCAGGGTACATTTTATTTTACTTTTCCCCCCTCTCTTATTATGCCCACATTGCTCTGCAGAGCCAGTTTCACTCTCACTCTTCACTTTTACTTTTTCAAATAAACTTTGGTGCCATTAACCCGCAGGACATACCATTGGGTTAAAAAAAAATTCCATACTTTTCTACTGTAAATTAGTACTTTAGCATAATACTAGCCTGCTGTGTGTCTCAGTAGCTGCACCTGGGGGGATACAGGAAGCAATCTTTGTGTTTACCCACCTGAGCATGACAAATGGCACCCAAGCAGAAGTACAAAACCAGGTTTTGCACCCACATTTATGTACACTCTAGCAGGTTTTGCATAAGTTTACCTGAGCCTCATGGGGGGTAAAATACATCCCCATCATTCTTCTGCTATGTAAATATACTTTACCATAATGAAATGTGGCTTTATTTTGCTTTTTCTGGTACAACGGCATATGAAAGCCCAATTTTCAAGTTTTAGACGAGATTGAAAGTGAATCATCAGATCATTCATGCATGGATGATGAAGATGATAATACCCATGGCGTTGGCCATGTGAACCAAAGTTCTGTGACAGTGAAATGGAGCAAGAATCAACCAGTACAGACACGGGGAATGCAGACCTCCTTGATTTAGATGACAAAGAAAGCAGCAATATGAGTACATATTGCAGTAGCAGAAATGGTACAAAATGGTCATGCAACCAAATGGAATGTCCCAATGTTAGAACTGGGTCCAAAAATACACTGAGGGTCTTGGCAGCGGAGAAACCTATGGGACAGAATGCCAGTACTGCCATTCAATGCTGGAAATTGTTTGTAACAGACGAAATGCTACAAGATGTTGTGAAATGCATCCATGCTGAAATACAAGTAAAATGTTCTGTATGTACCAACAGCCATACTCAAAAACATTTATTATGACACCCTCACTAGATGAACTGAAAGCACTCATAGATCTGCTGTACTCAGCAGGGCTTTCCATTGGTAATCACAGGAATGTAAAAGGGCTTTCCATAATGACACTGAGGACATCTGGTTGTCTTCAAAACTGCCTGAGGTTTGATGACAAAACCACCCACCATGGAAAAAAGAGAACTCATAATCTGGCTGGTATCCACTCACTCTTGGAGAGACTTATGGGTGAGTGTCAAGCAATTTACACACCATCTGAATACATGACTATTGATGAATATATTGGAGCATTTCATGGTCGCTGTAGCTTCCAGCAGTATATTCCAAAAAACCTTCAAAATATGGCATAAATATTTGTGCCCTGGTAGATGTGAAGACCTCTTACGCTTTCAGTTTAGAAATTTACCCTGGAACTTTCGCTACTTTATCATCCTTATCATAAAGTACTGAACCAAATGATGCTGTGAACAGACTTGTTGCTCCCATCTCCCAAACTAATCAGAACGTGAAAATCAACAATTGGTTCACCAGTCTCTAACTGATATTACATTTGCTAACAGAGCACAAGGTGACCAGCAAGGGAACTGTATGCAGGAACACAGCAGAAATTCCAAATGAAATGTTGCACTTTCAAAATAAGGAACTGTATAATACAATCTTTGAATTTCAGAAAGATGTAACATTGGCATCCTATGTGGTAAAGAAAAAAACAAACATACTGCTGATGTCAGCATTGTGCCATGATGGAACTATTCATAGGGAAACCTCAACAAAACAGAAGCCTGAGATGGTAACTTTCTGTAACATAACCAAAGGCAGTGTAAACAATGGTTTGTTTGGCTGGTTTTTTGGGGTTTTGTTTGTTTGTCTTTTTGAAACAGGGTCTCACTATGCAGTTCAAGCTAGCCTTGAGCTCACTTTGTAGCCCAGCTGGTCTCAAACTTGTACTGATTCTCTTGTCTCGGCCTCCTGAGTGCTGGGATTACAAGTGTGTACCATCACGCCTGGCTCGGAGTAGATGTTGTTGATGAATTATGTGGAAACTATGACGTCACTCAAAACACAAAGCACTGGCCAATGGTTATATTTTACTGGATCTTAAATATGTGTGATATAGTTTGATAGTTTACAAAGAAAACAACACGTGCAAAATAGCACAGAGAAATTTTCTTAGAAGACTGGGACTTGAACTCTGAACAGATCATTTACAGCAGAGAAAAAACAAAATGTTCCTGCTCAGGGAACTATGTACAAAAACTGGAGCACACTGGTGAGCTACAGGTGAACAGGCAGGCACAGCATCACAAAGATTTACAACAGGAAAACCAAGAAGACATAAACTGTGTCTTACAGAAAAGCAAAACGTTCGTGCTATTGGTGTAAACCACACTCATGTATGGAACGTGTAGTGTGCACATGTGAAGCCTGCCTTGGGTGTCACAGCTGAAAGAAAGAATATTTCTGTGGTTGACTTTTGCTTGTATTTACATTGTAGTTCACATAGGTTTATATTTCTGATGTTATCTTTTAGGTTTTGTAGGCTGGTAAGTAGCTGATGTGAAAATGTTAATGTCTATTCTAAGCACTCACTACATACTTGATATTTTATTTTTATTTTATAGATGTCTTATTTTCCTGATGAGTGCACATTGTACAATATAGTAGGAAGTTCCTAAAAACAGGAAGACAAGAGAGGTGACAAGACTGGCTTCCACCTAGGAAAGGAAAGCTAAGCACATGTGCTTTCAGTGTAAGCAAGACATGTCCATGGAACACAAGAGTTGTCATATGTAAAGACAGCCTTAGATGTGACCACTGAAGCAAAATTATTTTTGTTGTAGAGTTCTATTGGTATTTTCATTGTAGTTCATATAGGAATTTATTTCTGATGTTATTTTTTAGATTTTCTAAGCAAGTAAACTACCAATGTGAAAATGTTTATTCTAAACACCAATACATATTAAGAATTTAATACTTTATTTTACCGATGATTTATGTTCCTGTTAACTACACATTGTATAATATAAGAACCTCCTGATAAAATAGCAAGACCAGCAAGATGTCAAGCATATCCTAGAAAATGGGCAGGAAAGCAAAACATACGTGATATCAGTAGAAGTGACACATGTGTATGGAATGTGTTGTTGTCATGTGTGAAGACTGTCTTAGGTGTGATAACTAAGATTATTTTTTGTAGAGTTCCATTGGCATTTTTATTGTAGTTCATATACGAATTTATTTGTTTTTTTTAAAGACTTTGTATACCAAAGAAGTTGATGTTGAAAATTTTTAAGGTTTTTTTTAATGAATAATAAATATTAAAAATTCAACAGTTCATTTTTGGATACTTTTTCCCATTAAGTACTCATTGCTTAATTTAATAAAACTCATAAAATTAATAACTCATCAATAGAAATATCCTGAAGAATAAATGTGGGTATTATATACCCACAATAATGTACCTTTGCCAGGCATGGTGGTGCATGCCTGTAATCCCAACACTTAGGAGACTGAGGCAGGAGGATTGCTGCAAATTTGAAGCCAACCTGGCCTACAAAGTGAGTTGCAGGCCAGCCTGAACTGCATAGCAAAACCCTGTCTTTAAAAAGACCAAAAAAAAAAAAAAAAAAGGTGCCTTTATGACATAATTGCCAACGATGCCCCATGGGCTACAGGAAGAAAATCCAAACATTCAAAACTACCAATCTCATCCAGGTATAGTGGCACGTACCTGTAATCCCACCTACTTTGAAGGCTGAGGCAGGAGGATTTTTGTTAGTTTGAGGCCTGTCAGAACTACACAACAAAACCCTGTCTCAAAAAACACACTAATAAACAACAACCAGCCCTAAAAGTCTACTACACTGCCCAGTCAAACTGATCCAACAGGAGAACTTGCTCTGAAATGCAGAGAAAGAGAAGGAAAAAAACACTGAAAAGCAGCAGTGCTATTAGACTCTGAAGTGAGTAAGCTGAAGTAGAGAAGGAGAGGCTCAGTAAGACATCTCAGAGCCTTAAGAGGCTGGGCTGTTTTGGGATAGAAAGGAAGAGGATTTTTTTGGGTTCAAGGAGAAAAGCATCCTCTGTCTCTGGTGAGAATCACTTTGAAGGCTGAGGGCAGCTGCAGGCACTGGAAGGAGGATGAAACAGAGATCAAACAAAACCAGGAGGACGCTGATGGTTTTCAAGGCAAACCACCTGTTCTAAGTTATCTCAAGACACCTCATAAGCCTTGATTCAAGAAAACAGATAGCAAACTCAGTGAGAGCTTGACCAAGGTCACTCACACAGGCAGGTGTGAGGCAACACTGCTGGCTGCAAGGGCCTCTTCTCTTGGTTATCTGTCTTAGACAGGGAGCCCAGAGAGTTTGTATCTAAAAAGTTGTTGGTTCTTGAGTCCCAAGAGAAGTTAGTGAAATGGTGACTGGCTTGGCCTGAGTCCAGTTTCTTACTCCTGATCACAGGGGGAAATCTTGCTCATCTGCCTTTAAGGCAATGATTAGGCCCTCAGATCTGACCTCACAACAATGCCGTTCTTTCAAGTCAGTCGCTGACAGCAGTTTACAGAGCCATCATCAGTCTAGAAGTCTAAGTAGAGATAAAGATTACTCAAGGAAAAGATTAGACTTGCTAGGCTTGATATATTTTCTTTTTTCATCTTTTTTCTTTTTCGGCATTTTGTTTTGTATGTTTGTATTTTTGATACTGGGAATCAAACTCACAACCTCACAGTTACCAGGGAAGTGCTTAAGCCACTGAGCTAAATCTCCACCCCCCCCTTCCCCGGCTTTTAGACAGGGTCTCACTATGTAGTTCAGGCTGGCCTTGAACTCACTGTGTAGCCCAGGCTGGCCTTGAATTCACAGCAATCCTCCTGCCTCAGCCTCCTGGGTGCTGGGATCACAGGCATGTGCTCCCAGGTCCAGCTTGATATACTTGAAGCCTCAGTTAAGACTTCAGTATGAGGAAAACAGATTTCAGAGTCCTAGCATCTAGGCCAGGGGTTCATAACCAGCAGAAGGCCTCTGAGGAAATTTAATACAGTATTATACAACTACCAAATTGTACCCCCAGAGATTTTGATTCCATACAGTTAGGATAGAACCTAGGAATACATGCTTTTTAAATGTTTCCTGGATATTCTAATGCCTCATTGCCTGCTCCCTTATCACTCTCCCAATTCCAAGCTAGAACTAATAATCCACAAATGCTTTCAAAATGAGTATGTTTTTCCCTACCATATAGGCAGATCAAAGAGTTTCAATACTACTATCTGGACTCAAACACTAAGCAAAAGCTGAAATTAGATTATTGCCTTTCTCCTTCACAGAATCCACCCACACAAACTCTTCTTAAAGCATATATTAAAAGGTTAAAACACCACCATATAATCATACAGGAAAAAAAAAAGAGAGAGAAGAATTAGATTTGCAATCATAAAAACAAACCAGAAGAAAGTCACCTTATCCACCGTTTCCAGTAAGGATAACACAGAACCTAGATTGGCTTAATAATTATTAAGAAAAAGGAAGATTTCAAACCTCCCTTACTTAACTGCTTCAAAATCTAACAAACCCCCAGCATAGAGAATCCTTTTGTATCCCTAACTTAAATCTTGCCTGCTCAGCTTCAGTCCATTTCTGTACATTGTTAAAACAGAAAAACAACCCAGCTCACTCCACCTAAAAATCTTTCAGAAACTTTAGGAAAAGAGGGGGAGGGTTTGCTACCAAGAGCACATATACTTTCTTCTTAAAGAAAACTCTGCCTTTTGTAAGAATCTTTTTGGTTTTATACTTTGAGTAAACTACTTTGAAGATAATGATACACAATGTAACAACTATTGTTATTCTATCATGTGATGATGAAATTGTGAGTTTCATAAAAATAAATTTCAAAAACAGTAGCCTCAATGGGGATGAGAGGCAGGAACTGACAAACATACAGAACTTGAATTTGAAGGGTATTTGTAAGTGATAACTTCAAGTTTCACTTCTTCAACTCAGCAGATTTGACAAAGAAAAAAAAAACCATCACTCTTTTCTAATTACTCCCTACCCTGGAAAAAACTTAATAAAAATAGCAGCTCTCACCAACTCTCCCTGTAGTAATTTAAATCTCCATCTCTGTTGGCTCTCTCCCTTCAGCTTTTAACCATATTTCAACCATATATTTAACTAGGTCTCTCCTGAATTAAAAAGTCCTTAATGAGCAGTCCTTCTAAGGTACATGTACTTCCCTTCTCCCTTTAAGCACTCTGCATCTAAATAGGTTGCATCTTTACTTCTTTTTCCTTTTTTGAGATAGAGTCTCGCTATGTAGTTCAGGTTGGCCATTCTCCTGCCTCAGCCTCCTGAGCATTGAGATTAGAGTAATCCAGCTATACTTCTTTTTCCTCATGTTATTCCTAGTTTTGATTTCTCTTCTGAACAGGTCACAATCATTTCCTGATCATTTCTTACTCTTCTGGACTTCCAAGTTTACCCCTGTTACATCAGATACCTTTAAATCATTCTATTTCATTTACTCTTTTAGTATTTACTACATATTTTATGCTGTTCTTTATATCACACTGTAAAAAAACAAATACAAACCTTCACACTAGAAAATGAAGACATACAGGAGAGGTCAGTTATGTATTAGCTTCAAAGTAGTAAAGCTAGCCCAAGTAATCCCCGTGACCAAAAACTATGGAGTGCATCCAGACAAAAGTGTAGAATTTTGATGAAAAGGAAGATGAGGGCTGGGGATTTAGCTCAGCAGCATAAGCATCTGCCTGGCAAGCGCTAGGTCATGAGTTCGATCCCCAGTACCACAAAAAAAAAAAAAAAAAAAGGAAGATGAAGGCAATCTTAGAACATACGATTCTAGGCAGAAGCCCTCTGACGGAAGAGCTGCATAAAGTCCCTGTAATACTTCCGTCTTTGCCCCTCTCCCCAGCCAAGGCATGTCTTTCTGTCTTCAAATTTTATTTCAGAATTGGCTAGCCACAAGTCACAAGTTTTCTGTTACCATGATTACCCACAGCCACCATATATTGAAACAATTCACAGAGCCTATAATAGATCAGGACCTACAATGGTTAACACAAGGCAGACTTTTTAAAATAATCTTAGGTAGACAGCCTTCACTACTAAGGAGTCTGGGGAGTTAGGCATCTCTAGGGTCCTAGGGTTTAAAAAGAAAGCTATCCCCGTTGGATGCTAAAGATAAGCACTATTGGGCCTGGGATTTAGCTCAGCAGCATAAGCGCCTGCTTTGCAAGTGCAAGGTCATGAGTTTGATCCCCAGTACAAAAAAAAAAAAAAAAGAAAGAAAGAAAAAAGAAAAGAACATTTTGGGCTGGGTATTTAGCTCAGCGACATAAGCGCCTGCCTTGCAAGCGTGCAGTCGTGAATCCGATCCTTGGTAAGGCAGAGAAAAAAAAAAAAGATAAGCACTATTGCTCTTGCTCGGTCACACCATTCAAGGGTCATCTAACTCCTGCTAAATATATTGTTCATACACAGTGTTAGGCCCCCTTTCACTGTTTTCCTAGAGCTCTCTCCTCTTACCCGACACTCACAGCTCACACATTCCTTCTCTGTGAAGTGGTTCATATCCCTCTAAACTGAGGACCCCTCCATTGTGCTTCCTTTAATAATGCGTACTTCTGGGACAGCACTTACCACGTCATGGTGTAATTATCTGTTTACATGTCTGCCTAGCCACAGGCTCTTTGATGGCAAGAATGTTTTATTCATCACTGATTCCACACTTAATAGGCACTCAATAAACACTTGTTGAATGTATTAATGAAGTTAATGTGAAGTTTTAAAGAATGTAGACAGCACACCAAAATTACAGTAAGTATTCACAATGAAGACTAAACTATTTTATATTTTTATTATGTACATCATTCCTGGCCAGAAAAAGGTCCATAGATGTGAGATTGTTTTAATAGTGCTGGGCATTGATAAATTACCAGCAAAGAATATGAGCATCTGCAGTACTAACAACAAGCAAAAATTGTCATGTCTAAGACATTATCTAATTTGGGGGCTCATTCTCTTGCTTCTGGAATAGGTACAATTAGTAACAGGAATCCTTTAAAAGTCAGGCATGATGGTGCACACCTACAGACCCAGCTACTCTGAAGGCTGAGGCAAGAGGGCCACTTGAGCATAGGAGTTAAAGAACAGCCTCAGCAATATAGTGGGACCTTATACTAAAAGAGAGAGAGAGAAGCTCTAAGAAGGGTCACCATCTCTACCACCATGGAACCTTGTGGTAAATTTTGATTCAATACAATTTCTGCTGAAAGCTGTTCACCTTACCAAATCCAATTATGATTCTTCTAAGGGACAGAGATCTGAATTAAGTCCTCACAGAACCCTATCACAATGTACATGAACACTCTAACTCATTCCTCACCACAGTTACTCATCTCTAAAGAGTCCCAGGCAAGGCAATAAAATGGTGCTGTAACAATCTTGTACCACGCAAAGCTAATATGTTTACAGGCTGCTAGTAAGATACAAAACTTGATCTGATCCTATGGGAACAAAGCCTTAAACTCCCTCAAGGGTTAAATAAATTTAGTCTACTTCTATATTCTCAAAGTTGAGGGGCCCAACAAAGTTGAATAAAGAATAAGGTCCAAAACCCAGCTAGGTGAAGGAATAAGGAAGGAAGGATTCTGCCTTTGAGGAGCATCTGCTGCTTCAAAGGGCATGGCTCTTGACATACAGTAAACGAGATTAAGCACTGTTCAAGGGCAAACGAGGAGAAGTGCTTTGCTGGCACACAGAAGTCCTTGCATGTTATTCCTAAGAAGCCAAGAAGCTCCAGTTAAACTAATTTAGGTCTCCTAAAGAAACAAATCCATTTTGACCCCAGGCAAGAACAATTAGCAGGTCAGTATCTCAAACAACAAGGTTCTTTGGCATATTTCTTTCTGCTTCTACAGTCTTACATAACTCCAGTTGTAACACCTGGATCCACATTACTTACAGCTTAATTCTTCACAGGTATTGGTCTCACTATCTTCCAAGAAGCGAAACTGAGTCATCACATATCAACTGGCTTCCTCAACACACTCTTGGTTTATAGTGAGGTCAGCTGAGCTCAGGCTGCCTTCCTCCTATTCACCTCCCACGTGAACCTCAGCAGCTTACTAGTCCTGCTGCTCTTTTACCTTCAATCTAAAACCAAGTCATTGCCTCCTTGAGGAGCAAAGATAAGCATATTTATCTTTTTAAAGCCAAGAGCTCTCTTCTTTCCCAAGAAAGAGGAAGGTGAACGAAGAACACAAGTGGGAAAGGGTAGGGATGGAATGAGGTGGTGCTAATACTAGGACTCACCTTAGTGCTGAGGTCCTCTCGCCGGTTTCCTGCCTTACTCCTGCGTAGTTTGATGGATGGGGATCGCAGCAGGTTCTTGATCCGGCTGGTAATGGTTGACCCTTCCACAGCCATCATGATAAGGAGCCCCTTGGGACAGTCCTTTAAATGGTCCTGGGTTCAAGAATGGCACTCCTTCCCACTCCACAAGGCCTTCCAATCTGCCCTTTCACTGGCCTGAGATGGCAGAAGCCACCATAGGATCACGGTAGGTATCTTGTACCTACCTGAGTCTGCAGCTTTGACCTCTAGGTACTGCCCTCTTTCTCCCTCATCCCTTCAAGTCTTGCATGTTTTCTTATAACGTGGTAAGACCAGATCAGTGAAAAAAGTGGAGGGACTTCTGAGCCATAGGAAAAATTTTGAGCCGCAAAGAAATGCCAGGCCCACGCCTCTGAGAGGCGTTTAACTAGAGATGGGATGGGCTCTAGTGGGGGTGGTGGCCAGCCCGGTCTCCGTTAATGCTCAACTGTTCCCATGGCAACTGCGGTGTCCCAGGGAGGAGGCTACGGAGGCCACCTGGGAGGTTCCCTGGGGACCGCGAGAATTCGGCGCTGCGGCTCCCTACGGCCCAGCAGTTTTTCTGCCACGGGAGCCTCCCTCCCCCAACCCCGACCCTCAGAAGCTAGCTCTCCGCTCTCAACACCCTCCTGGATCTTACTCTTTCACCCGCCCAGAAGCCCCTGCTACTCGTCAGCGCCCCCGCTCGGGCCCAGCCTCACCAGCCCCGGGGCACTAGGGCTGCCTGGCCCACAGCGCCCTCAGGCATCGCGCTGGGCGATTTCAGCTCCGCCGCGGCAGCACCGACAGCGGCCGCAGCAGCTATGGTGGCACGAGCGGCTCAAAACGCGAACTAGAGCCTGCGCCAACTACGGGCTGAAAGGCGGAGCTGACGCGAGGGGGTGCGGTCTGCAACCGGGAGGTCGTTTCCTGAGTGGACAAGTGAAGCTTACGGAGGCGGAGCCAATGCAAGATTCTAGGAAGCTGAAGATTTAGGACTCCAGAACTACGAATCGCGCACGGTATAATTGTGGGTACCGCTCTTAAAGGAAGGTCAACAGAAGACAGCTTCAGAATTGAAGAGAACCAGACCTTTTATGGTATTTTTAGGCCTGGCCCCCCGGAGAACTGCACTTCCCAGAACCCCAAAATTATAGCCACGCCTCCAGAAGTGTTAAGGTTGGCATTTGATAGGCCCGAGGGACCGCAGCTGAAACTCCTAGCTCAGAATTACAAGATTGGGATACAGCCAAAGCTCTGTTCCGATCCACCGCAAGCGTTGGAATTTAAAGCGCGAGTGTTTGGAGTTTTTGATCACTATCGGCCCAGCGCGTAGACCCACGTGGAAAGCATTCTTCTGCGTAATCCAATTCAAATGCTAACAACGGTGAAATGGGTAATCTGTCTGGTTTTGTTGGAAAAGGCGATCAAAACCCAAAACACAGCTTTAAGATAGATCACAAAAAGTAGTAACAGGTGATCGCGCCCATAAGGATGTACTGTATTTGTCTCATAGTTTTACCTCCTAGGTCCTACAGCTTACTAGGTTAACTAGGACCTTACTACTGAACTTTCCTCGAATTTGTGAAATTGTATTTGTGACTACTCAGCCCTTATGGTTCCAAGATCACTGCAAAGCTTACTGGGACTGAAGTGGTAGTTTTTCTAGCTCGTAGGGTTGGGGAAATATGTGGAAAATACAATACTATGTATTTCACCTGTATGTAAGCTAAACAGCTGTAGGCTTTTTCACCTGGGTAATAAAGAAATACTACGAAAAGGTTAGCTTTGGGCTTCAGAGAAACGGTATGTTGATGCTGTCTGTCCCTATCCAGGCTTTTGTGATCCCCAAGATGACACGTTTAAGTAAGGTTCCTAAACAAAAGCTTGAGGGCACGCTGTATATAGCCAAATGACAAAACAGCATTGTGTGTACTGCAATTATGTATTAAAAACAAGACTTATAATAAAGCTTACAGGTTGACATGGACATCAAGGATGCCATGTCCTGGAACACGGGGACACAGCTACCAAAGGAATAAAAGGCTTCCTTGCCCTCAACCATGCACTACAAATCTGATGAAATTAAAACTGGATTTTGAAATTTCCCAAATATGGAAGAAGGATACAAGAGCCATAATCCGAGAAGTAGGTAATTCTTTTAACCTTTTGTGTTTTGACTCTTCACAGAAAGCAACACTGCTATAAATGTTTCCACCTGGTGTCTTTGTGCCAGTCATTTTTGTCAACTAATGATTTTTTTAGCTAACCAGGTTTATAGTTGTCACTGGTCATTTCTTGTGCAAAGTTAATTTAGCCCTTACAAAAAACGTTCCCCAAATTAATCTCTGAAACTAAAGTTACACTCACATATCTAAATAAACTCCTGCTTTCCTTGTCTACCATGAAAAACAGCAGTGTAATGAAATTTAAGTCTGGAATCTGGATATTACCAGCCCCCGGCCAAAAGGACACACTGTAAATTCTTCCCAATCTAGGCCAGCTTTGATTATCTAGGTACCATATTGCCTTTGAGATGCCAATGTGGAGAATAGGGTCAGTGATGGAGACCCTTTTTTAGAGCTTTCAGTAATATGAACAGTCTGCTGTGACACACATGCAATAGGCTCACCACTATACAGACTGTTCTAGACTTCACGAATTCCTTAGAAACAAAGTCCCTTGTAAGATGTTACTCCCTGTGCGCCAGTAATTGCTACCCTACTCTTACATATTTCATCCTCCATACACTATTTTTTATTATGCTTATGTCCTAAACTTGTATACATGGTATTTACCAGATTCTGAAATAACTGAGAATAGACATTACAGAATTGTTTGGTTTAGCATTATGCTTATGAGGGCTTTTTGTTGTTGCTGTTTTTGGCAATAGTAGGGATCAAACATAGAGACACTCACTAAGCTACATTCCCAGTCCTTATTATCTTTGTGTAAATTCTGATAGGGTCTCAACAAGTAGGCCATGTTGGCCTCAAACTTGCAATCTGCCTGCCTCAGTCTCCTCAGTAACTGAAATTACAAGCATTTTAGGCCTGTGCCACAGCACCTGGCTTGGATCAAATTTCTTAAATTGCCTTAGGCAAATAAGGGGCTTTACAAGAACCTAGAAAACGGGCCAGATTAAACATTTGCTCATCATGCAAGACACTGTAAGTCAGCTGAGCCAGACTACAGTTGAAAACAGGATAAATCGCAGGGCAGTGCTTCCAAAACTGCTTTCCTAGTTAACAAAAAGCTCTTCTACTAGCAGCATTTTATAATGATAGAACTTAATTTTGTCTCAAATGTCCAACTGGAGATTTAGCTCAGCGGCACAAACACCTGCCCGGCAAGTTCGAGGTTGTGAGTTTGATCTCCAGTTGGGGGGGATATATATATATATATATATATATATATATATATATATATATACACATACATATATATATATATATATATATATACATACATATATATACACACACACACCATGATAGTATATTCACCCAATGTTTAGCTCTGCCCATTCTCCACACATAGTTCCATCACGATTAACACTTACGTGCCTTGTACAGTAGTTCCATCCTATTTAACATACTAGTCACATCTCGGTTTAAAAGTTGTATATATCAAATTATTTTCCTTTATTCCAAATATGCATTTTAACTGATTTTTTCAACTGACAGTAGGTCTGGACTACCTCATTTATTATGAATTCATGTCCACGTAAAATTTTAAAATCAACAATACAATGGCACAGGAGTCTTGATGCCATGGTCCTATAGGACCATTCAAAACTAATGATTCTGCACAGGAAATGTATCAAGATGTGCTACTACCTATACTGTGTGAGACCTTTTTCTTAAAAAAATTCTGGGAGAGACAAGAGCTATCACTATTTTCCAGATCCTTCTTTTGAGTTTGTTTACCTCTCAATTCACTTCAGCCCATTTTAAGTACTGTATGTCAACCAGTTATAGCTATGAATATACTTCCATACCATGACAAAAATATAGACTGCCTGCCTTTGTCTTGTGTTCAAAATATTTTCAAACCTATTACAGAAAGGCATCACCCCAGACATTTCATCCATTATTCTGAAAAAAACTGCATTTACTATAAAACTATACAAATGAACAGTATGTATGAAGCTTATATAACTGAACTTGATTTGTTAGCGATCTTAGATTAGCAGTACATCAATGTCAAAAAATTCCTTTAATAAAACCGTGTAAATTATGTGTAAAACTGTAAATTAGGAAAGTTGGTAACATCTTAAGAACTCCTACTAGCCACTAAGATTGTGTTTATGTCCTATTATTCCCTAAAATAACAGATAAATTGTCTTGCACACAATAGTACCATGAGGCTAGCTTTCATTGTAGGACAACTTCTAAAACAAACACATGTCAAGGTGTACACAATTTTGAAGCCTCTCTGGCAAGATATTCCACAAGGACTAGAAGACTAAATATCTCCCTAAAATAGCGTATCAGAAGAGACTTTGAGAATGGGAAGGAATTCCTATGATGAAACTTCAAAGGCACCCTTTCTCAAATATCTTAGAGCATTAAGAATTCTCTACTCCAATTTTACAAAAACCTTCCAACAGCAAGTCCTGCTTTAATTAGTATAACTGATTTATTTCAATCACCAAACAACTTCTGTTCTTGTTTCTAAAAAAATAGTCACTTTCAAAAGCAGAAAAGGAAAGATATATATTTAATATATAAAAGAAAATGCTAAATCTGACATAATTATATTCTTAAAAACATTCCATTTATTTACAGGTGTATAAAAAGATGAATTATTGGTCTACTGAGATCATGCGTCTTATAGAGTTAGGGTGAGAGCTGTCTTCCAGATTTCTCAACTCTTCTTACTCATCTTTCATTCACACACATGTAATTTTCATAGAACAGTTTCTTCTGGGGCAAGGTTAAAGGACAGAAGTTTTTGGAGATTCTAGATTTCTGTCAAGACTGCAAGACTGTACTAAAGACTGAGCCCTCCTCAAATTAGCCCTGATGACTCCTAGATCTGTCTTAAGAAGATTGTATCTTGGTTGGGGGATAATGGCATCTGCAGCCTTCCATGAACACCTGGAATACCTCATTTCTATCTCTGTACATCTCTTGTAAGCATACCAACGTGTCCAAGAATTGACCTGGACCTGTTTTCCTCTTAAAAAAAAGGGAAAGTATTCAAAAGTGAAAATGGTCCTTCTTTTCCTGAGGATTTTTCACTCCCTTGCCAGCTGAGCCTCTACGGCCACAAGAGCCTTGGGAATTCAGGGAGAAAGCAAAGAAGAGACAAGCAATAAAACAATGGAAAACTACTACACCCAGGTTAAAGAACTGGCATCTCCAATGAATATTAGCAATGGAGACAGGTGCTAAACTCCTTGGCTAAGGCATTGAATAGAATCTGCTGGGTAAAGAAGAGACAAGGAGAAGCTGAGGAGCACTCTTGAACTACTTCAAGCTTCCTCAGTAGAAAGGGAAGGTTAAGTGCCAATGGGCAGGTCTAGAAAGGCAAGTAGCACAAAAACAAAGAATTTATTCTCTCTGCACTTTGCAGAAGAAGCCTTCCTATTCTTTTAGACCAGCTGATGGCCAGAGTTAATGGAAGGGGAATCAGTCGAAGTAATTCACCAGCTAGATCCATTCCAAAGCTGGTCTCACAACCTAGGTGTGAAGATATGCTGAGTGGGACTTGGGTAAGGGAGGAGGATACAGAAGAAACAGCATGACCTAGGCACAGCCCAGGCAGTGGAAGCTCTTGTGTTAGTGTTTTACAACACAAGCAAATCCTGTCAGTGAAGACAGAACAGGGGTTACATTCCAAAATATAATTATTTAAGAAAGGCAAAATGCAGCAGCTAAATCCCAGTCTATACATTTTCTGAATAGTGATTCTTGCCCCCCAGGAGTTTCCAAGAGACCCCTCAAGTGCACCATGATTATTTACAAACTAGATAGGAAACATCATTTCTATACTCAATACAAATCTCATCTTCTAGGTTGAAAACTTCAGCCTTTGAGAAATCTATGAAAACTATACAAAAATATAAATATCTTTATCTTTACAGGCTGTCAGTCCTTCATACCCTGACAGCTAATGAGTGAAAAAGCTCTACAGATCATTGAATCCATGATAGTAGATAAAAATATATACTGTGATTCAATACTGCCTTATTTCCCTGGTAGAGTGCCTACTATGACTTTTCTTTACAACCTGTGCAGGTAACAGTAAATAAAACCTTCAAGCACCGGGAGGCTGGTTTGATCTGGGAAACATCCAGCCCCACAATTTTTAATTTTGGCCACTGTCTCTGGTCTTGGGGGCAGAGGATGCTTTTCATTTTAGCTATCTCTTCAGTGATGTGATTTGTGAAGGGGGAAGGGTTCCCTCCTTACCTACGTCCAAAGTATGTATTACTGGTAGAAATTCCTGGCAATAGGAAATTATCTTTCAATACCCACAAAAGCAGTAAGGGAGAACTATGGTTTTTAGCATCTCAAAGTAATCACCTTAATAATAATAAAGTTAAAAGATCTCTATTTTACCAAAAGGCTTGCATTTGGAATTCTGATTGAAAAGGTAAGCAAATGGAAGCTACTTAGGATATAAAAGAAGATAAAATTTTGCCAAATGACATAAAATCCTTCACTTTGGTATTTCACGGTACATATCCCATCTCAATCGCTGAAATAACAACTTAAAATGATCTCTTCTGGACCCCTTTGCACAAATGCATCACATTCCTTTCATTTTTTGATTTAACCAAACAGCTATCAGCTACAGTTCAGTCCAAAGCAATTCCAAAGTCTAGCACAGCTTTTTCTCTTGGGGAGGTGCAGGGTGGGGGTAGGGAGCTGGGACACTAGGTACCACTATGGAGCCAGAGTCTTGAATAAATTCCTTGGGTAAGGGGCACCTCGTGTTCAGTAATGGATCACATCTTCTCAGAGAGAAATAGAGGACCCAGCACCACAAGTGAGGTAACACATTTTAACATGATCAGAATTTCATATTATTTCTTATAGCAAGGTCAGCACCCTACCCTCTTTCTCTATCATCTACTGCACCATTAAAGTCAAGGAGCACAGTTCCATGACACAAACAAATGCCTACAGAGAAAGGAGGTGAGATTGAACTTCCTCTCACAGCCTGGTTTCTGTCTGAGGACAAACAAGTTCATTTCCCTGAAGAACTTGGTGAGACCCCAGAGTTGCCTAATTTAGTCATAACAGGTGCCAATGTAGGCATCACCTTGCTCTCCCGGCCTTCCTGATCACTCCCAGTAAAGTTCATTTTATGTCCAACTGACCCAATTTTAGCAGCTACAGGTGCCAAACAAGGCATCACCTTGAGAGTCTGACCATCTGCATCACTCGGAGGATTAGCTACTTTTAAACCTAAAGGTGCTAACTTTGGCATAGGTCTCCACAAAGTATCTGTGTTGCTATTCTCCAGGCCAGTCTTCATGTGTAGGATGGGAGGTGAGGACACACTTTCAGGTTCTAAAATGAGACCAGAAGTACTCTTTCCTCCATCACTAGATTTCCTGTGAGAAAGAAGTGAATCCTTTATCTCAGAGTCAATGACAATCTTAAGAACATCTGGCTCAGAGGTTGTTTCAACAAGTTGTTTTTCATTCTCAGAAAAGTCATCTTCTTCCAAGTGCAAAAGAAGGGGGCTGATAGAGTCACTCTCCCCTTGGTCATCTGGCATCTCTTTCAGATCTGTTCCCAAGTGGCCAACCTGGAAAGGTGCTCTGTTCCCAGGGGGAAGCTTATTGATAAAAGCCCGCTGAGCATCTCCTGGGAACTCGGTATCCATAGAGGTGGGCAGTTCAGCAAGACTGACAGAGTCATCATTCAACTGCTGATTAAGAAAGGCAATCTCATTGAGCAGCGAAGTCAGTGTCTCATCAGTATCATCATCATCTTCTATGTTAGTCAGTAGTTCACTGGGATCAAGAGCTGCTTCCTCTATAGCTGATGCTACTTTCCTCAGTTCCATCTCTATGCTTGAGTCCTTGAGATCTTTCATCTTTAATTTATGAAATGGAGATTCTTTTGACTTCAGTCTTTCTCCTCTTGATTCACTCTCCTTCCACTTATAGCGACTCCCTCTTACATCACCTGAAATCTTTTTAGTTTGTAAAAACTCTTGTGTTTCCTGCATACTGGAAACATCAACTATTTGTGAAAAACCAGAATCTTTATTTGCCAGAAAAACTTGTGTTGGACCCAATGCCATCCTGCCATCTCTGTGACTTCCTCTCAAAGAGACTCTATCGGAATCTTCTGAGTTATTTTCATTCCTGACAGTGTCTTTCAGGTGTTCAGATGACTTGCCATCAGGAACTTCATGAGGGTATTTGCTGCCACCTGTATCTACTAAACTTCCCTCTGTAGCCAATGATGTAACATTAACAATTCGTGGCATCATAAATAAGTCATCATTTTCTGAAAAGTAAAATTAAAAAGAAAAATTGATTTAGATATACAGCAGATATGACTATTCCTCTCCATCAATTACACCAAATGACCATCTTGAGATATAGTCAAAATTCACTAGTCTATTTTTGTCAAAAACATGAAAGAAATAAGTTAAATAAAACCCAACTAAAAGACTCTGATATTCTGTCATCAATAAACGTTCTATTTAGCTGGTGTAGTGGTGCAAACAACTACACCCAGCTAACATTCATCTGGAAGGATGAGGCAGGAGGATTACTGTGAGTTCAAAGCCAGCCAGGGCCACACAGTAAGTCTGACACCATCCTGGGCTACATGGTGTGTTCAAAGCCAGCCTAGATTACATATAGTGAGATCCTGTCTCAATAAGTTCCATTTAAAGCCAGGCGTGGTAGCACACATGTATAATCCCGGTACTCAGGAGGCTGAGGTAGAAGGATCATTGCAAATTCGAAACCAGCCTGGGATATAAAGTGAGCCCAAGGCCAGCTTGAACACATAAGGAGATCCTGTCTCAAAAGCGGGGGAGGTTCCATTTAATAATGTTATAGAACTGCTCCCCAAGCTAATTCTACTCCAAGGGTAGAAATGTGTCTGATTCTTGTTCACCCAGTTGTTACTCTGAGGAAAAAGTAAAGCCCTAGAGGTAGCATGGTAAGGGAAACAGAGTAGTTCTCTAGATTGGACTTGGCAGCAGAAACAAGAACTGCTGCTGGCAACATCAACAAAGTAACTAGGATTTTAATACTGATGAGGATATTCTATTACCTTAACAAAAATTTAGGTGTCTAAGACCTAAATTACAAAATGAAACTTCAACTTTTTCCTTTTATCCTAAGAAAGAGTGGTGCTCAAACTCAATCTTGCTGATAAAGTGGGAATACATAATTGCTGAGTAAAACACAAAATTGATATTCATCAACACCAAGAACTAAGACAATAATCCCTCAACATCTTTCATTTTAGTATCTTTACTTTTACACTTAAAAATAACCAAAATAGTTCTCAATCTCAGATAAAATACACCAATACCACAGATCAAGATGGATTTCTTCAAAAACACAATTACTAAAGCAAACATCAACAGAACAGCTATCTCTTGAATGTGTTCAATAATGAACACATTCAAGGAATTTCTCTGTCACAAAGATACCAAGGCTAACTTTTTTCACTACCCATAGAAGAAAACATGGCATACCTGATTGAGCCGTACTACTGGTGGCAACTTGAGGCTTCAGATCAGTTTCTAAGAGAGCAGGGGAAACAGTTACCACTGGTCCTGAAAGCAGAGGACCTTTTAAGGTAAGTAATTGCCCTTGTGGAGTCATCACGAGGTTGGCAGAGGTGTGTGGAGTACTACAGGGAGAGGTGTTTTCTATAAAGAAGATTTAAAAATTACAGATAAAATGCCATGCTTTCACTTAAAGGCAAGAAATATACTTCAAATTTAGAGCAACTAAATGTAGATTTTACTTTCTTAAATCATTTTTAACTGAGAAACAGTTACCTATCCAAAGACTCTGCTAAGGGAGAGAATTTGTTGAAGAACATAGCTATGAAAATATTTTTAAAATGGTGTACCTCAATTTTATATTTATACAAATATACAAAAAAAATTTTTTTTTTGCCTCTGATAGTCTTAATAGGGAGTCAAGATAAAAGAACATACAATTCTATCCCTAGGTTCCCTTTTCCATACATTTCTAACAAACTAAGTTTCTAGGCCTTAGTTTTTCTATCTGTGAAATGAGAAAGGTGGTCGTTAAATTTCTTTCTAGCTGGGTACAGTGGCACACACCTGTAATTCCAGCACTTGGGAGGCTGAAGCAGGAGAATCTCTGTGAGTCTGAGGTCAGCCTATGCTACATAGTGAGTTCAAGGCCAGCCTGAACTATATAGTAAGACCCTATCCCAAAAAACTAAAGGAAAAGTGAAATAAAATTAAAATATAAATTTCTATCTTAGATACAATATTAAAACTAACTTGCCAGGTGTAGTTGTATAAACATGTAATCCCAGAACATAGAGGGCTGAGATAGGATTACTGCAAATTCAAGGCCAGCCTGGGCTACACAGTGAGTTCAAGGTCAGCAACCACATGGTAAGACCCTGTCTCAAAACAAACAAACAATTAATTCAATGTGTTAAGAGGTTTTAGTGTCCATATGGTTTGATACAATAAACCGTATTTCCTTGTTCCTACACATTAGGCTACCTTAAGAGTAAATAAGGATGCAAGTAATGTACATGTACCTATGGCCTTATTTCCAAAATCAAGACAAAAGACCTTACAGTCAATTTGCTTTGTTCCTTAACAGATCTGATGAGAAACAGAGCCTGATTCAATGAAATCAAATTTTTCCTTTTTCTTTTTTTAAGCCACAGTCTATGATGCAAGGCAATTCCAAACTCCTATTGTCAAGTGATCCTGCCTTAGTCTTCCGTGTACCTGAGACCAAAGGCAATCACCATGGACAGCTCATAATAAATAAATTTTAAAAAATTTATTTTTGAGACAGGGTCTCATTATGTAGTTTAGGTTGGCCTTGAACTCACTAGGTAAACTCAATCCTCATGCTTCAGCCTCCCAAGTGCTGGAATTATAGGCATGAGCCACTACACCAGGTTAAAATGAAAAACATTTAACAAAATTTGCACTATATTGGTCTCAGCTAGATCCAACCTTGCTCAACCTATCAGTAGAATTGCAGGAAAATCCCAACGTCATGTATAAAATCTGAAAAGACAGTAGCTTATAAACTTACTAAAAATACACAACTGTAGATGGCTATTAGAAGTAGGGTTTAATGTGACAATGACTGGCTTAATTTATTAAGCTTTGCTTGAGAATGTGAAGCCAGAAACTGAAACCTAATGTAGTTCATACTCTACTTTTCATATAACTCATCTTTAATTAATACTGGAACAACTATAGGCCAAGAGAAGACATTCAGTCCACTTAACTGATACTCATCTGCATTAAGGAAAGCAAAGAATGTCCCTCCTACCTGTGGCCTGGTCTCTTTTTCTGGAAAGAATCAAAGGCTTTCCCCTCCTGTTATTAATAAACATCTGTCCAAGATCTACAGATGATGTAGAAGATCCTTCCTGCTGTTTGCTAGTTCTGGGAGACTCATCAAACTCATTTGATCCCATCTTCTTTTTTCTCTTTTGAGCCTCTAGTGCTTGTTGTTTTGCATAAATATACTCTAGTTTCTTCAGGACCACTTCTTCTGTCTTACCTACAAGTTGATAAGGAATAAATTATCACTCTTTTCATGACCCCACATAATAATGAGAAATAGATTCAACTGAAATTCAGTTGATTTAACTATATTCCCCAAAACTATGGAAGGCAAGAGTGATTATAATCCAGAAAATATCCTCTACCCACTCAAAAGATAGCTCTACTGTAAACTTAAGGAACCAAGCTGAAACTAAGTAGTATCTAAAAAGGTCTACCGAAGATTTCTCCTTGATAAATGTGTTATTAAACTCTACTAGAGACCATTTACATATCTCACCTGAAAGAGACGATACCTTTCGTATTAGAATATTCCGTTTTCTAGTTAGGAGGTTTTTTTGTCCTATCAGTTTGTCTGCCTGATCTGTTAGTCCCTGAATTTCACTGAATGCCTAGGAAAAAAACAGTAATATATTAGTTGATCCACTCTTTCTTAAACACCAGGAAGACTTATAAATTTCTTTAATGAAAAAACTTTAAAATAGTATTTTGAGAACTTTAAAATGCCATGTAAAATAACCATGTACCAGCAATCATTTAACTGTATAAAGTTTTCAGGCTTATACTTGCAGGGAAAATAGATTATGATTATTTCTGAAGAGCATCACCAAGTGTCAAATAGACGTTCAATTGTGAAGACACAAGATACTCATATTCTTCTTAGATTTCAATCAAATTTAAAATAATCTCAGTGGGGCAAGGTGGTACACACCTGTAATCTCACCACTCAGGAGGCTGAGATAGGAGGATCACCACTGAATTTGAAGTCAGCCTGGGCTACATAGTAAGTTTCAAGGGCAGCCTGAACTACCCTTCATTTTTGAGACTTTATCTCAAAAATCAGAAGTAAAAATGAAATAACACTGCCTTAGAGGGATACAAATGTTTACCCTGTATGTCTCTAATTTCACTTTAAGCAATTTAAATGAAATTGCCTTATTCCATTTGCAAAGGTGAAACTTCTGCTAGCTTGAGTATTTCAGGTTTTCTTTTAAAATGCCTTCAACTGCTAAATATATTAAATACAGTATGACTTTCCACTGTGATAAACTGCTCTTAGTGTTAGTGAGAACAATTTACAGAATACATGTTAAACATGGTCATTTTCTGACTTTATCTGAAGGTGGAGTAGTTCTGTCAAGTAGGAACTTTGAGTAAAAAGCTATTCTGACTCTACATAACATCTCCTAAGAGACTTATTAGGCATGCATTAGTCCACATCAATCTCCTACATATGACACTGGGTCCCCTTTATTATAGCATGTGTAAGATTCTTCTTTAAGGTCTTCCTTCTTGTCATTTATACACACACTTACTTACCCGAGTAAGAATGAGACTTTTGGAAACCTTGGAAGAATGAAGTAATCCCAACGTGATCTTCAATTTTTCAAAGAGATCTCTCATTTCACCACGCCGCCGCCGCTCATTGGCAGTATGTGTCCGGCGATAATAAGCAAAAGCTTCTGCTTCTTTCTGTAGTTTGTCGCTCCAGTAATCAGGTTTCAGTTTTAGAGGAACCGGTGGGGCCTGTCCAAACAAGAATACCTCAACATCTTTCACATGGACCTGTGCTCCTCTTCCACCCCAATGACACTCACTGCTCTACCTCAGGTAGCTAGTAACATCTGTCGGGAATGTTGTTACAGTCACTCAACTACTCATCTTGCTACCATCTTGTGTACTTCCTCCAACTCTACTTTCAACAATGCCACCAATATATATTCTAATACATGTTAATGTAATCACATCAACTCCTAGCTAAAATTTCAGAGATTCTCAAATGAGGAAAAGTCTAGAGATGGAAGACATTAAGAGATTGGGAAAACATTACTACTTGTACAATTTAATAAAAACATAGTTCAGTGGCAGAGTGCCTGACAAGCAGGAGGTCATGAGTGTGATTCCTGGTACTATAAATAAAATAAAATCACATAAAATAACATAAACATAACATTAGTTTTCTTGATACCAACTACATGAAAAAGCAAAATTTTGGCTGGTGGAAAAGAGACGACCTTTCTCAGTTTTTGATAAAAGATCACCTGTCAGTAACCCAAATCATCTTTCTCTCCAACAATTCCTATTAAAAACTCACAGCTGGCAATGGAGGTGCATCCCTGTAATCACAGCACTGGGAGGATCATTGCCAGTCTGAGGAAAGCCTGAGCTATATATACTGCATTCAAGGCCAGTCTAGAATTCACAGAGACCTTGTCTCAAAAACAAAAACAAGGGCCGAGGTTTAGCTCAGTGGCTCAAGAGCTTGCCTGCTAAGCACAAGGTCAGGAGTTCAATGCCCAGTACCAACAAAACAAAACAAAATTCTGAAACACACAACCCACACATTCCTGTAATTCATAGGCACTAATCGATATTTGATGAGTTGTCCTTTCTCTCTTCTAATCTTCCACAGCATTTAAATTTTAACATTTGAAACTCAAATTCTGCAGTTTTAAGAAAATCTCTTAACCCTCAGCATGCCTTAGAGATCTTTTATCTTATTCTATTTCAAATTCAAAAAAGTTTTATATAAGCCAAGGGTATAGCTCAGCAGCACAAAGCCTGCCTGGCAAGCACAAGGTTCTGAGTTCAATTCCTGGTACAAAAAAAAAAAATTCTTATAAAGAAGTTATGGATACATATAAGGTTTAAAATACATGAAGAGTTTATAATGAAATGCAACCATGCCTTGTACCTACTCCCAAATCCTCAAAAACGACATTTTTATTCTTTTAATGGTCTCTTCTGGTTCTCAAACAAAATATAAAGTTATTCTTTTTCAGTATCAATAATACCTATTGACTTGTTGCTATTTAGAAGGGGGTTTAGTGCATACCATTCTTACCAACTTTTCATTCCATCTTTCTAATACACAATTATATCATTAAGTTTAGTTCTTCTGACATCTTAGTCACTTGAATGTAATTCTTTTCCTGTTTTGTCCATAAACAATGCATCTTGCCTTTCTTCTTTATGAAGATATCATCTGTATCCTTCATGCCTTCTTCCCTCTTTAGCATCCCAATCTGTGATTTGTATTTATATTTTTCAAGAGTGAAAATAAATCCTCCATGTTTTACTCATAGATTTAAGTTATTTAAAAAAAAAATCACTGACTACTTAAGCTATTATGACATTGTACATATTCACAAAAAGTGAATCATGATTAATTTGATTAATTTCCTATCTTACATAGTTTTCTGTTTTTCTCTCTGAAATATCTAATGGTTCTTTTTTATGACACTATTTGTCTTTATCACAACCCTGACAATGCTCCAAATTTCTTATGTAAAACCACTGTCTTCCTAAAGTTAAACCTACTGTGGACTAGGGGTCCCATCTGACCCAGCTATTTCCCTTCTGAGTATCTTCCTAAAAGAATTAAAAAGCATCAAAGCACAGCGATATATGCACTCCCATGTTTATAGCAGCATAATCTTGAAAATAGCCCAAATGCCCATCAACAGGTGAACAGAAAAAATGTGGGTTTTTTTATACAATGAAGTATTACTCTGTCATAAAGAAATATAAGCTTGACAGATTTCTAACTAAATGGATGCACCTTGAGGCCATACTCTTTTGTGAAATAAATCAGATGCACATGTACAAATACGGTGTTGTTTCTCTGTTGTAAAATACCAGAAGTGCAAATAAGGGCCAAAATTCATAAGTATTGTGAAATAGGAAGAAAATATTCAAATGGGGAAGGGAACAAGAAGGGAGGAGAAAAAAAGGAAATAAAAGAAGGGGAAAGGAAAAGCGAGAAAAGTGTTTTAAAAAAAGAAGAAGAAAAATGGAAACAAAGATTTTGTAAATGAGGAGGGACGAACGTGTTGAAGGGAGGGTAGAGGAATGGGGGGGAGGCAATCAAGTTATGTACAGGTACAAATTCCCTATGATGAATGTGATCATTATGTGTATCTAAAATGTCCCAATAAAATTTGATTGAAAAAAGAAAAACCCACTGTGCATTTAATAGTATGAAAGAATAGCTGGGTGTAGTGACACACATGCCTATAACTCCCAACACCTTTTCCTAAGGACTGAGGCAAGAGGATCATGAGGTCAGCTTGAGCCAGCCTGGAATACACAGTGAGATCTTTTGTTTTTTTTTTTTTTTAAGTGTAGAAAAATAAAAGATGCAGTAATACAGGAAAAAGGAAACACTAAGTTTAAGTACAGCAAATCACTGCAAATATTTACATGAAATAATTTGGATATTAAACAATAATTATGTAAGATTTAAAATGAAAAAAATGAAAATAACATGCAAAATGATTACAACCACAAAATTATGTTTTATGTAAGATCTCTAAATCAGATTAATGCCAAAGCAATCATACTGAGGTTTCTGAAAGGACTAGAATTTAAATACCATCTTCCAATCCAATCCTCTTTACTGTCTTTTCCCGCTTAAGAGGACAGAATAAATATGTGAAAGTTTAAACAACCACGCACTCTTTCGTTCCTATTTCGTTCCTTGTTTCTTTTTTCTTTTTTTTAATTGGTACTGGGGATCGAACTCATAACTGTGCACTTGCAAGGCAGGCACTTATGCTGCTGAGCTAAATCCCCAGCCCCTCATTCCTATTGTTAAAGAGAATCCTTGTTTAACTAGGCTATCATGATAATATCTCCTGAATACATTTATAAAATTAAGGTATAACAATTTCACAGCTCTTTGAACTGCTAGTCATGATTATACACAGTAACCTTTAGGCTGCTGAAAATCATGAACCTAGTCAAGGAACAATGCCAAGTGTCTCACTTCAAGTCAATACAGTATAGGATTAGTTTTCAAATAATTATTTTGATAAATTCCATACCCATTCTAATGTCTCCAAATTATTCTACTCTTTTTGGGAAGGGAATGAATTAAAAGAAGAAAAAAGTATAATAATAATTTTATTATGGAAGACATGTTGATTATGCAAAGAAAAATCACCCTAAAAATCATGGTTAATATAGTGTTGTTTCAACCCTAAGGCAAGTGTTCTCAATTTATTAAATGAGTAATTTTCACTAAACATATTTTAAATACCTTTCGACTTCTTTCAGTAGCCTTTTCATCTGCGTGGGTATGGCACCTAGACAAAGACAGTATTGTTTAATATCACACTGAAATTCAACAATCTAGAACCTATTTCACACCTATATTCCATCCCAAATGTCTACATTATAACCAAATTATCTCCCCCAAGATGCAACAGATGCCACCTTGTTTATGTAATAGGATACTTTTTTCCTCTAAATACAAATATTCATTAATACGGCAAAAAATCTTCATGAAATAATTTCAAACATAAAAACTGTACAAATACAGGTGTATCTTATACAGCTGAGAAATACCCATAAAACAGAGATCTCTGTGCAGTCTATTCAATCACATTCCTTTTCTTCTTCTTTTTTTTTTTTTTTTTGGTACTGGGGATCGAACTCACAACCTTGCGCTTAGCAGGCAATCATTTAAGCCACTGAGCTAAATCCCCAGCCCCCTTTTCTTCCTTCTTACAGGTGAGCATTCCTGAACTGAGTTTAAATGTGTATCTTCAGAGTTTCGCTGGGAATACTAATTTAAGTAGTACATATTACATTTTTCTGTAATTCACTTGCTTCATTCAGCATTACACATAAGAGATGTTGCTAGATACAGTTCTAACTCAATCATCCAGCTGGGTGTGATAATAGTATATACCTGTAATCCTAGCACTCTGAAGATGAAGGCAGAAAAATTGCCCCCAGGTTAAGGCCAGCTTGAGCCAGTGAACTCAAGGCTAGAATGAACTACATACAAAAGACCAAATCAATTAATCAATCAATCAGTCTTTTCAACTGGCTGGGGATATAGCTCAGCGGCATAGCACCTGCCTAGCAAATGTGAGGTCATGAGTTCGATTCCCAGGACCAATGAAACAAAAACAGAAACAAAGGGCCAGGGGTTTAGCTCAGCAGAATAAGTGCCTGCTTGGCAAACGCAAGGTCATGAGTTCAATACCCAGCACCAAAAACAAATACAAAAAAAACAAAAAAACAAAAAACCCAGAAACAAATTCTTAAAAAAAAAAAAAAAAAAGAAGAGGAGGAGGAGGAAGAACAAACTAGTATAGAGTCTTCACAGTGCAATTCTACCCTCCATCAAATTTTTCTGAATACTACTTAGGTTGCTTCCGAATCTTCAAAAACAGCAAACAATGTTGCGATGGATAGTCCCTCTGTGAACCCTTGTATTTGAGAACTTTTCTATAACATAACCTTAAAGTTTAACTGCTAGATCCAAAAAAGAAGTGTGCAAATCTTCAACTTTAATAGATGTCAAATCATACTGCTCTACACTAAAATAACAGAAATTTCCATTTTTGCCAATTATATGAGTATGAACTGGTAGTCAGGGTTGAACTATCGTTTTCCTAATTACTTGTGAAGTTTAACAAATTTGCATGTGCTTACTGGTCTTGTAGGCTTCCCCTTCCCTAAACCACTTGTGATACACATTACTTACCTTACTATTGGATCATCTTTTAAGACTTATCCTTTGTCAGTTATACATAACTGCAATTAATTCTCTTATAGACTAAGTTGCCTTTTCATTATTTTCATGATGTTCTGATAGAACTTAAAAATGTTTAAAACCTTATTTTTTCCAGAATTTTAATGGGAGAAGCCAGTGCTGGTTATAAACTCACGGCCTCACACAGGCTAAACATGCACTATACCACAGTATCCTCACCCCCTTGAATTTGTTCCTTTATATTTTATGCTTTGATTATTGGTCATTTATTTTTTATCTTTTGAGACAGGGTTTCACTATGTAGTTCAGGCTGACCTTGACTGAACTTATTTTGTAGCTCAGGCTGACCTCAAATTCACAGAGATCCTCCTGTCTCAGTCTCCCAAGTGCTGGGAGTAACAGTGTATGCCACTATGCCCAGCCTGCATATGTAATTTAACATTTCCCTTTGCTCCTTTCTGACCCGGTGGCGCTCAACAGTAATCCCAGCACTCAGGATGCTGAGGCAGGAAGATCATCACAAGCTCAAGGGCCAGCCTGGGCTACTTAGTGAGACTGTCTCAAAAAACAAAAAGAAGACTTTTAAATTGAAAAAGATCCAAGACTCGCTTAAGGTTAAATATTTAAAACTACAAAACTAGTATTTTTATGCCAGTGCATCTGGATCAAACAGCACATTATTTGCATTACACAATGTCTCACAGCAATGACCAAAGTTTTCCTCCCTATCTCAGTTCCTATTCTCATCTATACACGTCA
The DNA here is from genome assembly GCA_004027295.1 of Dolichotis patagonum. Taxonomy (NCBI): domain Eukaryota; kingdom Metazoa; phylum Chordata; class Mammalia; order Rodentia; family Caviidae; genus Dolichotis; species Dolichotis patagonum. The sequence goes on along the minus strand of PVJX010001149.1, from coordinate 37,678 downwards.
GTAAAACAGAACCATAAGGAAACCAGATCTGTTACCTAGAACTCTTTAAACAGAGTATCTAGTTTTCTTTCTGGCTATAAAGCAATGACAACAACAATCCAGAGATAAATAAAACTTACATCTGTTTGAATGATTGTGTATGAGTTGCTGTGGCCTTCTTGTGGGCAACATTAATTTCCTCTGAAAGTTCTTCTACAGTTTCAATATCCACATGTTCTTCATCATCCTCAATGTATTCTATAAAGTTATTCTGAAACACATTATTATAATAGTTAAAGTTATTCTGAAACACATTATTATAATAGTAAACATTATGTTGGGAGGCACACACACCCAACTTTCAACTGGAAGCTCTCCTTACAAAATCAACCAACCAGTGCCAAACATTGATCTTACACCATGAGTACTCATGATCCTTAACTTGCTAATCATAATCATAAAAAGGAATTAAACTCGAAAAACAATGTGATTATAGTCAACAAACAACAACTTGTAAGTCACAGATATATGCTAAAAAGACATCATTAATCCTTGCTATGAACAGAGTCCCCCCAAAGGGTTGTACTGATACTTCAATATTCTTTCTAGAAGACCAAATTTAGTTGAGTATATGTTATTTTATTTATTTATTTATTTAATTTAGGTGGTACCAGGGATTGAACTCAGGGCCTTGTTCATACTAGTAAGGGTTTTACCACTGAGCTATACTCCAGCTCTTTATTTTTATTCTGAGACACAGTTTCACTAAGTTGTCCAGGGTGGCCTGCCTCAGCCTCCAGAAGCAGCTAGACTGGCTTCATAAATCTTAAGATCAAGTAACAGTAAAATAAAATTTGGAAAGAAGAAAAATTCTATTGGAAGAGCTACAAGTATAACTCAGTGATACAGCACACATTTAGCAAGCACAAGGCCTTGGGATCAATCCCTAAGCACCAAAAGAAAAAGTTCTTTTTCTTTTTCTTTTTTAATCATCTTTTTGAGACAGGGTCTCCCAGGTCAGTCAGGATGGCCTTGAGCTCACTTGTAGCCCAGGCTGGTCTCAAACTTGGAACGATCCTACTGCCTCAGTCTCCCCAGCCTCCCAAGTGCTGGGTTTACAGGAATGCACCAGCACACCCGGCTAAAAAGCTATATTTTAAGGGAACTTCATTACCAATCATATCAAATGCCCCAAGTCAACAAACATTAACATATGTGACATAAATATATAAAAAACAGAACCTAGATTAATCTTCTAAATTTGTAATCACACAGAACAGCATCTAATGAGGAATTGAGGTTTCAAAAGAAACCCAGATTGCTATACTTCCTATACCTAAAAAGGAGTCAGTCAAGTTGGCACTTATTGAGCACTTTCATAGAAATTCACTGGATATTTTATGTAACAATAGAATTACATGGATATATGTGATAAGCAGATATTTTTGAGTCTGCCTTTAAAAGAAGTGTTTGCTATACTCAGAACTAAACAAGGAATGTTATTTGTTATGCATACTTGCACTGTAGTAGAGAGGCACAACTCAAAATGAAGCATTTCAATATTTTAGATTTGTTGGGAAACTATCCCAAATTATAGGTTCTGTAAGTCTAACAGACACTAAATATCATTTATGTTTCCTTCTCATGTAAGCACTTTGTAAATAACGTATATTAAACTTCAGCACTGTAAACAATATATATTTAAGTAAACTCCAAGACGCAAATTAACACAATCCCAACAGAATCTGGCGTTAATGGAGGCATGATTTACAATATTGAAACTGAGGCTGAGGCAAGAGGATTGCCATGAGTTTCTTGGCAAGATCCTGTCTCAAAAAAACAAACAAACAAACAAAAAAACCAATACTGAAACTGAAAAAGGTCTAGCCGGGCGTGATGGCGTGCTCCTGTAATCCCAGCACTCAGGAGGCTAAGACAGGAGGATCGTTGCAAGTTTGAGAACAACCTGAGCTACAAAGTGAGTTCAAGGCCAGCCTGAACTGCATAGTGAGACTCTGTCTCAAAAGATGACAAAAAAGAAAAGAAACTGAAAAAGGTCTGCTTATTTCATAGCTTTAACTACAGGCTTGGGAATACCCAGCCTTCACAATGGAAGACTATGGTTACTCACAACATTCCTCACACCATCTAAAATAATGCTAAGAAGCATAAAGATAATTTAGGGGTGGGACATGTTCATAAATATGAATTTAAAATTTTAGAGACAATTTAATATAAGGTTCTTACTTTTAAAAGGTCAGTGTAATTTGTAGGATTCCCTAAGCTGGGCATGGTGGCACATACCTGTAACCTCCTGCTTTTAAAAGCAGGCTGAAGCTTTTAAAGGATCACTGTGAGTCTGAGGCTAGCCTGGGCTAGAAAGTGAGTTCAAGGCCAGCCTGGACTAACATACTGAGACGCTGTCTCGAAAAATAAAAATGAAAAAATTCCTATTAGTACATTCAAGCAACACCACCTTATGGTTAAGGTGCTCCTAAGGTTTTATTAAGTCAGTTCCACTGACAGTTCCACTTCAGTATGATTTGTTTCATTTTGTCTTTAGTGCCTGGGACTGGAACAGGAAGCAATGCAACATCCCCAGCTCTCTTTTATCCTTTAAATTTTAAGACAGTGTCTCCCTAAGTAGTCCAGGTTAGTATCAAACTTGTGATCCTCTTCCTCAGCTTCAAGAGACGCTGGGATTATCGGAATGCATGCCCAGCTGTTTTCACTGGTTTTCAAGACTGGACTGTTTCCTTGTTTGACATGTTTACCTGCACTAATAGAGGTGAGCCTATGGCACACCTGCCACAGGTGGCTGTTTGTTTCAATGAAAGCTGTAAAAGATTCACTGTCACTGACTTACAATGGGAAACAGCAAAAAGCACAAGAAGATCTACAAAATAACTCCTAAATTCAATGAATTCAGATTTCCTTGAACAGGAGTAAGGTACAGAGAAAGTACAGACAAATTTTAGAACTAAATCCTCCTGTATGAGACAACTGTATGAACAGAAATAACCAATATAAGAACAGTAAAGTAATTAAAGACTTCAGAGTCTTAAAATACTAATCTGTTTGCTATATTTTATCTGCACAAGACAGTCAGATATTAATAAAGAAGGACCAAAAAACACAGACTGAGTGAATCCCAAGGAAGTGGTATTCTAAAACAATTAGCTGCAAGATAACTGGCAGAGAGCTATGTCATCTACTGCTAAAGAAACGAACATAGTTCAAACTTCAGGATACCCTGTGAGCAGCAGATTATGGCTGCCTTGAGTTTTATATCAGACCCTTTGTTAGGAGTTAGCAGCTTACCACCTGTTTTTATAAGAAGAGTTTTACTGGAACACAGCTTCACTCATTCTCTTACATATTGTTAATGACTGCTTCTGCACTCCAATAGTTCAGTCATCAATCCTGCCAACTCTAAAATACTATCTGCCTATTTGCAGAAGTTTTTCTAACTCCTCTTCTGTATCATTCTCTCAGTTACTTAGTTTAGTAAATATATCCAATAGAAAGTCTATAAAGATGCTTCATAAAAGTTTAAACTGTAAATGCTGTATTACAAAGAATGATGATCAAAGTCTAGAATATAAATTCTAGTGACTAAATATTTCAGAAGGTAATTTAAAAAGCAACTTAAAGCAGAATTATATTAAAATATTAGATGGCATTTTCTAGTCTCCTCCCCCAAAAGGAAATTCTTTCCACACATACATTTAAGTTTTCTTCCTAGTTCTAAGGTCACCCACCCATTCATTCTCTGTATCTTATTATATATGCCAGATAAGCTACAATCACTCCATGTAGAAAACGTCAAACTGCTAAAATCAAATGGATGTAGTGATTTCAAACACCTCTTTTAAATCCAACTTGGAAGAAACTCTTAAGCATCTATACTCCAAAGGTTCAACCATAATAATAAGCAAATCTCAAAAAAGAGAAACCCAATAAACATTGCCTGACTGATGTATTCTAAAAACCAAGACGTCATTTCATTATCTAAACCTATCCATCCAAATAAATGTATTAGGTCTTAATGATCTTCTGGAAAAACTACTGTCTCTAATAAATCATTTAAATCCTTGAGGTTTCAGTCACAACAAAAATGGGCTCACCACCTTTTCTACATCATCAACCTCCTCACTCTGGTAGTCAGACACAACATCCACAATTTCATCAACAGAATCATCGGTTTTCTCATTCTCATCTTCATCCTCCTCCTCCAAATCCAAGCCAGTGAAGTCAGCACTGCTTCTTCTACCCTTCTGTTCTTGCTTTGGTTTTATTTGTTTTCCTGGTAGTAATAAGTCACCCTGAAAATGTTCATTCCCTCTGTTTCCTTTTGTAAGTCGCCTAGGAATGATGGAGAAGACTGCAGGATTACAAATCCTACTCCAAGTATCACACTCAGTTTTTAATACTCCATCACTTTCAGAAGTTCCACTTTTCTCATATAGACCAGAGATGTTCTGTTCTTGAAACACATCTGAATCTTCCTGATATGGCTTTGTTTCTCTAATTAATTGCTCATCTGCCTCTTTCTTACATTCTTCATCTGCCACTTTTCTACATTCTTCTGAAGTTCTAACACACTTCTGGACCAAAGGGCTCTTTGGGTACTTTTTCCATCTCTCCCTAATACTGTCTTTCTCCAGAGAGTCTCCATGATCTTTCTCCTTGGCCTCTGGTTGAGGATTAGACTGTTGCCGAACCATAACTTTGCTCCCTGATAATTCAATAAACAGAAATTCATTTGGTTTTTCCTCTGGATTGTCTAATCCTTTCTGCTGCTCCACCTTCACAACACCAGATTTTTGAAGCTGCACTTTACTCACATTTTGTCCTGTCATATTACTGGATTTTTCAGAAACTGTCCTAACTTCTAGAACAGACAGTTTTTCTTTGGAACTGTTATGATTCCTAGTCCTGTGCTCTTCAGTAATCTCTTTACAGTCTTCACCTGTGCATAACTCAGTAATACAGGAATGCTCAGAAGGTTTGACAGGATCTTTTTCTGTAAGGGATTCTTCATCCAAACAATCACCCTCATCATCCAAGGAAACATTCAGGGTTTCTTTTGAGGTAATAATTCCTGAATTCTGCTTCATTATACTCGCCTCAGGACCTATACCTTCTCCTTCTGACTGTACAATCCTCTTAGTTTCCTTCTCTCTTTTTACAGAGTTTGTTTCTTCTTTCTGGTCTGCATTCTGGGATTCCTTCTTCATCTGAAGGGAAGCAACATGCTGAAGAATGGAGCTAGGGACAGGTTTTTGTCCTGGGAGCTGCAGCAAGGCAAAACTGCCAGACTGGAGAGGAATGAGATTGGCTGTACTAACAGGCTGCCCTCCTGAGCTGCATGTTATTTTGGTTTCAGACCCTGTTTTACTTGCAAAGCTCTGTGGCTCAGGAGGAGAAATCCTTAGGGTCAATGTACCAGCCTGAGAGACAAAACTTGGTCCAGAGGAAAGTAAAGATGGTGCCTGAGTGATAACATTCACTGCTGGAGAAGACCCAACAGCTTGAATTACAGGATTTACAACAGAGAAAGTGGAGGATGAAGTACAAGATGGTGGCATCTCAGAAGGCTTGGAAGGTGTAGGCAACCGGATTCCCACCACAGACCCTGTTAAGGAAAAAGAAAATTTCTTTAATCACCACTATCCCTATAAAAAATTTCAAGCATGCTTTTCTTTTTGGATAGATGACTTTAAGAGACCAAGGAACAACCCTCATGTATTAATACTGTATAATATATGGTCAACTGATTAAACAAAAAACTGTCAGAAAGATCCCCAACTTTATACCTGGGTTCCGAAACATGACAGGTTGTAAGCTGGGCTGTGTATTAGAGCCTCGGATCTGATGCAAAGGTAGAAGTTGGACAATTTGCCCATTGGGATGCCTAAATAGGTTCATTCCACTTGGGCTCCTAACAGGCTGTAAAACCATTCGATGTCCCTGAAGTTGTGGGTTTGGGACAGGTCTAAGTGTGGGAGAACCCTGTTGTACTGGAATCAACAACAGCCGAGGTCCAGGACGTTTCACTGCATTAGGAGAGATCTGTGGAGCAGACACTGGAATCTGAGGGGCATTTTCTGAAAAATAAGAATGAAAACATAGTATCAAAATTCCCCTTGAACATATATAGAAATGAAACTATTTATGACACAGGGTCTCAAAATACTGAATTATGAAGGTGAATGTACAAAGATAAAGTTTTTGCCTAATGAAAAGCAGAGGCAAGCCTGTAAATCAGAATTCACATAAAGCTCAAAAGATTATAAAATTGCCTTCTTCAACTTTATTTTTATTTTTTATATCTTGGTATTGGGAATTAACTCAGGATCTTATACTTGCCAGGCAGGTGTTGTGCCACTAAGCTGTATCCCTGACCCTCAATTTTACAATTGAGGCTGAATATATTTATTAACCTTGCTTTTAGTTTTATAGCCCACACTTGTGGAAGATAAAAGTCAAGCACTAAAATTATGAGGCACATGAAAGGCTTCTTGGCTTTTTAAAGTCACTAATAAGCCAAGTTTAAACATTTGTAGAAACTATTTTTCCAAAGAAAAAAACAAGTAACATCCCTACCCCCGGCCTATGATACATAATTCAGAGAAACCAAAGCAGCAGGTAAATAAACCTTGATTAGGAAGGGCAGAAGAGAATTTTGAAACTGGATATGAGAAAAAAATGAGTAACCTAGAGATTTTTGTGGATGGAAGGTCATAGAAATAAAGAGGCAGGAAAGGTGATAGTGAGGATAAACAAAATTGGTCTAATATTGCCATTTGAACTGGTGAACTTATTTGGCTTCTTAATAAATAAAACATTTTTATAGTTTCCCACTAAATTGAAAAATCAACAAATCAAACTAAGCACGCTTTTCTTTTTGGACAGATGATTCTAAGTCATTCTCATAACATTTAGATGACAAAACTATACACAGAAAATCCAAGGGTGCTCCAAAAGTGAAATAAAGCTGGACTTGGTGCTGTACACCTGCAATCCCAGGTGCAGGTGTACTTGGGAGGCTGAGACAAGAGGATCACACTGAATTCAAGGCCAGCCTGAGTTACAAAGTGAGTTCAAGGCTAACCTGAACTACACAGTGAGACCTTGTCTCAAAAAGACCAAAAAGAAAACGGGGGGAAAAAAATGAAATAAGGACCACAGACCAAACTGCTCATGAAACTTATATAGTGTGCAATTTTTTTTTTTTTTTTTTTTTTTTTTTTGGTACCAGGGATTCAACTCATGACCTCACACTTGCCAAGCAGGCACTTAAGCCACTGAGCTAAATCTCCAGCCCAATAGTGTGCAATTTTAAAAAGTTCATTTATCTTACATGAATTTTTAAAGATGTTAATTTTAATTTTCTTGATTAAAAATATTCACCTTGGGGCCAGGGATTTAGCTCAATGGCACAAGTGCCTGCCTGGCAAGCACGAAGTTGTGAATTCAATCCCCAGAACCAAAAAACAAAACAAAACAAAACATTTCACCTGTTACATTATGAAGATTTTAAAAATTCATAAATTTTATTTCTAGTAATTTTTAAACTATGTTTTAGGGAAGAGATTCCAAACCTAAATTATTCCAATTTAGAGAATGAAAGCAATCTTTATTATATCTAACGAATTTTATGACATTTAAATTACAAGTGTGGGTAAGAAAAGAGAAAAATAAGGGAAGTCAAATGAAAAGGCCACAAAATGCCCAAGTTGAGATTCTCTGTTTGAACCAAGAACAAAATGACATGGAAAAAGCAGTGCTCTAAGTCCATTCCATTTATAAAGAACAAATGAGAAAATTAATGTTACTCTTTAAGTGCTATTATAGAAAAATTTTAAGTGGCACACAAATGTAGAGTAGCATCACATTGTTACACTCTCAGAAAAGTAATTCCTTTGTCAATTTTAATCTTTTCATTATATACAGAAGAAAGTATTAATCTGATATTACATTTTCAGTATTACTCTAGTATTTTCTAGCTTTCTTAACAGAAAGCCACACACTCAGAACATATAGCAGCTAAGCAGAATTTAATAATAATTTTAAGCAGAATTTATTAATTTTATTATTTATGTTTTCAGATTATTTACTTATTGGATTAACCTTTATTTCAGCAAATAATGCTGTTGATTAATGTTTTTTTAAATAAATATATTAGGGGCTGGGGATTTAGCTCAGTGGCATAAGCACCTACGTTGCAAGCGCAAGGTCATGAGTTTAATCCCCGGTACTGATAAAAAATAATTAAATGTTCTTCAAATATTTAAAAAAAAAATTTTAAACAGCTAGGTGTGGTGATAATACCTGTAATCCTAGTACTGTGGGAAGCTGAGAAAAGAGAGCCACAAATTCCAACCCAGCCTGGGTGACTTAAACCCTGTCTCAAAAAAAAATTTAAAAAGGGGTGTAGGGCTGGGGATTTAGCTCCATGGCTTAAGCGCCTGCCTGGCAAGCACGAGGTCATGAGGTCGATCCCTGATACAAAAAAAGGGGGGGGGGTAGTGGTGGTGTAAATACAGCTCAGCACAAAGGTCCTGGGTTCAGTATGGGAGGGGAAGGTGCACAACCAGATCAGGCATGGTGGTACACCCCTATAATCCCAGCTACTAAGGAGGCTGAAGAACTCAAAAAGCAATATATATTAATTGTCAGCAAGGGAAAACAAAACAAAATAAGGGCTTCAGCTTGGTTAGAGCACAGGCAGAAGCCCTCATCTGTCTTTTTAAAATTAAAAAGCAGCACATACACACAAGCGCATGTACCCCCAAAATAAGGAGAACATGTACATGGTGCTCCCCTCCTTGGAGCACCCCAGCTCTCAGCTCACAGCAAGTTGTACACTTCTTTCCAGGCCAACCTTATTGGCTGCTCTAATAGTTCAGAGTTCTACTCTCATATGTATTATTTCAATATTCTTCAGCCAGCATTTCCATTCTAATGTTTTTGAATATCTTCTGAGGCAACCTCCAACTCTACCAAACTACCTATCAGATTATCTGCCAAGGAATCAAACTGCTTTCTCAGCATCCTGGTAACAGAACTGCATAGACCCAGGTGTGGTGATGCAGGTCTGTAATCCCAGCTACTGAGGAGGCTAAAGGCAGTAGGATCTTAAATTCAAGACCAATTTGCCAAGTTTAATGAGACCCTATTTCAAAGAAATGAAGGGGGGGCGGGGCCTTAGGACAGTAGCTCATCAATGCAAAGGCCCTGAGTTCAATATCCAGTACTGAAAGGAAAAGGAAAAAAGCAAACCCACAGATTTTCAGTGATGTGCCTTAAATCATGAGCTCTATTATTTCTAGTGCTCAGTTTTAAGAATAAAATATTTTCAAGAATATAGAATAGCAGAAATGTCTATACCAGCAATAGCGAACCTTTCAGGGGTTTCAATAATAAAACAGTCCAGTGCAGCACATGTGCTGTAAGTCACCACCAATGGCCCACACAGCTATTCTGATATATATGCATTCCTACTACAATTGCAAAATTATATACACAGCTGTATGCTAAAGCAATCAGTGAAAACTAGGCCTTACCTGGTCTCTGGCTTACTGGTGGGTTCCCGTTAATTCCTGAGAGTATAATAGGAACAGAGCCCAAAGATGAAGTTGGTGTGGTCACCATGGAGGAAGAGGCAGCTGTGGTCACCATGACTATGGAGGTGGAGGCATTGGAAGCAACAGGAAGAGTTATGGTTGGAGGAGATGCTACCAAAGATTTAGGAAAAGCAACTGAAGCCACAGGGGTAGTTATCCCAGTAGTTTTGGTAAGGTTCACAGTGGTTGTAGACTGGGTAGATGTTATAGTGGTGCTGGTATTGGTTTCAGAGACCTCAATAACCCCTGAAGTGGTGGCACCAGAAGTAGTTTCTTTAGTTCCCACGTCAGAAATAGCAGTCATAGATGTCACAGCAGTAACATTTTCTAAAAACACTTGAGGGGCGGTAGTAGTGACAGCAGCAGTCACAGTGCTGCACACCTGAACTGGCTCAGAAGAAACCACAGGTGTGACGACCATTACTGGAGAAGGTCTGATACTGAACTTCTGTGGCCCTGTCAGGGTTTGGGGTGTGCTAACTCCAGGTATCTTCTGCTGTAAGGCTCCAACTTTACTCATCACAAACTGTGTGAACACACCACCAGGAGAGGGTCGAGCCGCTGCAAATAAAAATTTGCAGGTCAAAAATTTTCAGTTCTCTTATTTCACCCTTCTAGTGACTGTGTTTATCAACATTAACTGTGCACCACTGGGTCAATTTCTCACAGGTACAACCACCTACCTTCATTATATGTGCCAATTTTTACCCACAGAAATCAAGTACTTCCTTCAACCCAAAGCAAACAATTATAATTCTACCAAGAGGAGGATTAAAATTTGAGTGGTCCCTCTAAAATTCTTTAGGCTATACAATAGGTTCAAGGGGACAGGGATGTGGCTCAGTGATAAGAGTTATTGCCTTGCATGTACAAGGCCCTGGATCGAGCCCCAGCACAACCAAAAAAGTTTTTCCTGCAATACATACAAATTGTCAGGACACTAAAAAGTGACAGCAGTGAGTCAGTCTACCTAAAAAGAAAGAAGGAAAGGGTTTTTCCCCCTAATTCGAGTTTTAAAACTTGTTTCCACCATTTCCTCTTGTATCAGCAACTCCACTTCTCTATAGCTATCTTCTTACAGTTGAGTATTGTATATTCTTAAAATATATGAAGACTTTTTTTTCAAAAGAGAGCAAGAGAGGGCTGCTTTTTTTGTTACTTTAATCATAATTAAGGTCAGGGATATAGCTCAGCAGCACAGCACAGCACAGCACCTGCCTGGCAAGCACAAAATTCTGACTTTGATTTCCCAATACAAAAAAAAAAAACACCACCCCACACAAATTAGGCTGCTTTTAAAAGAGGCAAATACATTCTTTTTAAGGCACACAACTACGCTCTATCTTCACACAATTCCAGCCTTCAGCCAGATATTTCAATTTCCTGTTAGAGGAATAAGAACGAAGACAATTGACACTTTCACTTAACATTCCTAAATAGGTTTGAAACAGCAAAAAGAATTCAACAAACAACTATACATACTCTCAATGCTAAAACAAGAATGCTTCAAGAATGCAATATATGATTGACTATGAAATGTTAAGCAAAAGAAAGGTTCTTATTCACAAACAGGGATGTATACAACAATGGAACATTTTGAAAGTTATATTTCACAAGAGACTTCTACTTTAAGCTCAGATTACCTCATCACTGGCATGTGCTACCTTCTGGATTCTTAAGTTCAAGGAATATGCTGTTACTGGTGCTAAAAGCTTTAGTCCTCATAGGAAAAATACTAGCAAAAGTAGTCTTTAAAGTATTCTTAAAGGTCACCCTTTTTAAAAAAGAAAATTAAAATTCCAAGTCTTTAAATGCATTAATATAGCCAGTCAAAAGCTTCAAATATAACTGTAAAACCAACTAGTATCACAGGTCATCAGAAGCACTATCAAGAAAAATTTAAAAATATGTAAGATACACATAAACAATAATGTCATATTCTGTATTTCTCTTTAAGTTTCTACAATCATGTATATAATCACTGGCCAAGCACTAAGTTACAGGTCTTTCCAAAACAGGTCTGTTCTCCAACTCACCAATTGGCCTTTTTGCCAGGACAAATGCCTTCGGATTCTTCCCAGAGCGGTTTGTTGGAGTGCCAGAGGATGCCATTTTGGAATTGGATGTTGAAGGCAGCAGGGTGCGTGGTTTCCTGGATGCAGCCACCTTGGCATTGGATGCTACCTTGGAGATGACAGTACTGAGGGTTGAGAGGTCCAGGACTGAGGGTCGCAACCTGCCTGTGATATAAGCAGCTAGCCTATTGGCTGGATGCAATGCCCCCATCTGTCCCAATAGCAACTTAGCCTGCGGGTAACTCTTACCATTAACCTGAAACAAGTGGCAAAGAGAAATTCTGTAAAGATAAAATTCTCTTGCTAACTCCTCTCCCTTGATAGGGGTGTTTCTTTTTTCTTTCTTTCTTTCTTTTTCCTTTTTTTGCTTTTTGTAATCAGGGATGAACTCATGACCTTGCACTTGCCAGGCATTTGTGCCACTGAGCTAAATCCCCAGTCCGGGTGTTTCATTTTTACAATGTTTTAAAGGTCTCTATTTCAGATGGGAGAAAAAGTGAACTTTTTCTATTCAGGGTAATCTGAGTAATGGGAAGGTAAAAAAATGCCATTGTCTGATACTGTGAACTAACCTCACCTCCTTGATTTTGTGAGCTGGAAACAAGAAAATCTTAGAAACTCATCATTTTCATACCCTAGATATGTGAAAGACACATGACTGCCCAATTTTTTACTTCAATAAGCAATTTTGAGTAGTTAGTAACAGTGATCAGCAAAGCTGAAAAACTAATACACAGAATCTCTCTGATAAGACCAGAGGCATAATGAACTCCTCACTCAAAGGTCCAGTGAAGCACTCTTCATATTTGAAAAATATATGATGAATCTACTAAGGCAACTATTGTTACAATAATGTAAGCTATAAAGTAACTTCAAATTTTGGTTTTCAAAAGGCTCAACTTTCAAATCATTGTCCTCCTGGTCTTAAAAATGCTAGTATATACTTGCTATATAATTGTACATATAATCATCAAACTCTCAAAAGAAAGTAGAACCAACAAATGATACATAGATTTTTCAGTGCTGCCAGAGTTGATTACATTGCCCATCCTGGGCAACAGCACATTTATTTTGTTTTTAAGGAAAGAAAACAGACACCTCCCAACAGAACATGGATATTTCTTATCTATATTCTCTAGCTCATTCATAGTGCTGGATGACCCTGAAGCAGATAATCTTTTCTGCCTCTTTCATCATTTAAAAGTGGGAGACAGAGGTGAGGTGAGGAGGAGTGTACTCTCTAACAGAAAACTGGTGAGGTGATAGCCACAGCAAGCCACTACATCTTCGCACAAAACAAAATTACTCTTTGCTACTCACGTAAAATTGTACTTATTCCCAGAGAGATTAAGACTATCTCTGGCTCATGTTTAGTACAAACGAGGGTGATCTTTCCATTCAAAAGTAACTTTTACTATAGTTTTCAGATGTTATACTACATGGAATCTAGGTCAAATATCCCTGTCTATTGCTTTGGCACTGCCCTGAAGCCTATCCAGCATCTCCCCATTCCAGGTTGACCATTCCTTAGCCAACATGGTTGGGACCAGAAATGCTTCAGATATGTGACCTAGAACTATCCTAAATATAAAATTTATTTACATTTCATGTATATTATATAATAGCCATAATATAACTATAAAATATTTTTGGTGTGCATGCATTTTTACTACTACCTATTAAATGAAGTCAGGTATAAAATTTTCTACCTATGGTTTCATCTCAAACTTTTTCAAATTTTGGGTCGTTTCAAATTTCAGCTTTTTGGATTAAGGATCAACTTGTATTACAAACTGCCCAAATACTTATGCAAATCATATTCTATGGTAGCTCATATGCCTGTCTATACACCTTATCCTAGGGAGTCTTTATCTCACAAATAACCAAGTAAGTCTCTGCTCTCAAAGTATGAATCAACCAGTATGTAAACAGAACACATTGTTCTTATTAAGAAATTCCAATAGAGGGGCCGGGGATTTAGCTCAGTGGCTTAAGCGCCTACCTGACAAGCGCAAGGTTGTGAGTTCGATCCCCAGTACCAAAAAAAAAAAAAAAAAAAAAAAAGAAATTCCAATAGAGCCGGATAACCTTATGGTGGCACTTGCCTGTAAGTCCCAGCACTCAGGAGGCTGAGACAAGACTTTGAGGCCATCCTGAACTACACAGTGAATCCAGGTCAGCCTCAACTACAGAGTGAGACCCTGTCTCAAAAACAAAAACAAAAAGCCAGGCATGGTGGTGCACTCCTATAATCTCAGCACTTGGGAGGCAGAGGCAGGAGAATCCTTTGCAAGTTCGAGACCAGCCTGGGCTACAAAGTGAGCCCAAAGCCAGCCTGAACTGCATAGTGAGACCCTGTCTCAAAAAAGAAAGAAAGAAATAACCAATAGAGAGGTTCAAGCAGGCAGATTGCTGTGAGTTCAAGGCTAGCCTGGGTTACAAAATAAATTCAAGACCAGCCTACCCTATCTGGAAAAGACAAAAAAGAGTAAACTGTGATAACAGTTTTAAAGTCAACCACTCGTATTATTTAATAGAGCAATTCTAAGCCTAGAAAAGCAGTTACTCTCATCAAAGTCAAGCAACCCTTGGCAATGATGTGAGATACTTGTGCTCATTTGCTATTTATTCACTAATAAAAAGACATCTGCTATCAGTAAGCTAGAAAAAACTTTTTAACTATGACTTAATATTTTAATTTAAAATCTCTCTCTCCAAAGGGTTTTCTAGATGTCAGCATCATTTTACTAACATAAACTGCCTAAATTATTAAACTGCAAGGACAAAAATATTTCTCCAACAATGACTGAAGTGGAAAAACCTCAAGAATAAAATAAAGAAAAAAATAAATGTAGCTCAGTTACTTAATGTGTTTGAAAAACAGTGAATCAAAATTTTCCCTAGGGTTAGGGACATGGCTCCACGATTCAGCACTTGCCTTGCATGTGTGAGGTACTAGGTTTGATTCCCAGCACTGTAAAACAAAACAAAACATTTTTAACCGTTTCTAAATATATACTAGTGGTCTGCCTTAAAGATGATTTTACCAGCCAGGCATGGTGGTACATGGCTATAATCCCACCACTTGGGAGGCTGAGGCGAGAGGATCACTGTGAGTTTGAGGCCAGCCTGGGATACCTAGGGAGACCCTGTCTCAAAAAGTAAAAAAAATTGACTTTGCCTTCCCCTTTTTCTATTTCTAACATTTTAAACACGGACTTGTTTGCAGTACTGGAGACGGAGCATACTAGGCAAGTAAATTCTACTAGTGAGCTACATTCCCAGTCTGTTTTATCTTGAGAAAAGGTCTCAATAAAGTTGCCCAGGCTGACTTTATAAACCTGAAATCCTCTTGGCCTAACCCTTCTAAATAGCTGGGATTACAGGCATACACCATGACACTGGCTACTTGCATTTATTTTCTTTCTTTTTTTTTTTCCCTTCTGTTTTGTTTTTGGTACCGGGGATCGAACTCATGACTGCACACTTGCAAGGCAAGTGCTTATGCCGCTGAGCCAAATCCCCAGCTCCTTGCATTTATTTTCAAACTGGTTTGGTAAAAATAAATTCCAAGAAATATACTGAATACCTAACTTTGCTTTGCTGTCCCACTATCACCAGATGCCAGGCAGTAAGGGTTAAGAAATGCAACTTTCTGGAAAGACTAGAAAGAAAATTATAGGATAATATAAAGCCTATATAATTATAATAAAATATATTTTATAGTTGTATAAAATAATAATGTAATATAAAGCCTGTATTTCTATTTGTAATATAAAACCTGTATATCTATTTGTAAATGTGTCAAACAGAAATGTATTTCTATTTATAAATGTGCCAAAAATTCACTGTAGGTATACTTCTAATCCTGACCTATTATAGAAAGATAAAATGATTTTGTTATCTAGTTCCCATGAAATGTGAAGACATAATGATGTAAGGCCTACAAAAGGTTCTGAAAAAAATCAAGATGTTACCTAGGTATAAAAAGGTGCTATATCCAGATTAAAGATAATTCTCACCTGGATAAGCCCAGATGTGCTTGAACTGGGTTTACGCTTATAGGCCACAAGCTTCCCTGCAGGAGAAAGCCCTGCATAAAAAGGCAGACCTTTGCCTCCATGTAATCTCTCCCTCACTGAATCCAGGGCATCTGTCTGCACAGGAGAGATATCATCCATTTTCCCAGGGGACAATGGACCATCAGGAGTCTCTGATTCAGATTTCTCAGCCATATCATCTTGGTCTTGACATGATGGCATAGAGATTTTCACACGAGAAGAATAAACAGGAGGGTTCTTCTCGCCCCGGCTCTTTCGCTGAGAAGCCAATTCAATGATGAAGCTGCCCACCTTAAGTGATTGTGGCATGTTGCTATTGATGTGTTGAGACAAGATGCTCAAAATCTTGCTCCGATCCTCCTCCCAGTTGCAGTCTGAGATGATCTCTATCAGTTTGGTGGGACCACCAGATTTCTGATGCACATAAGAGGTAGAAGACGATTCCCCTTCATTGGAGGGAGACTTCGAGCTCTTTTCTGATTTTTTAAAAAAAAAAGTGATATTTATATATATCACAACCACTTTATATTATATAAACTTTGAAAGAAATTCAATAGCTTCTCAATATCCCATACCCATATACTTTCAAGGGTAACTTCATGTAATATCAGTAATTTGGGAGTTTTCCAAAAAGACAGAAGATTTTACAGGATCAGACTACAATCATCTTATTCTGCTTACTGAGCTCTGACTTAAAAGGGGGAAAAAAAAAAAAGGAATCTCTTAATATTGTTCTGAAAGGCCACTATTATCTAAGAAAGTGCTAGCTTACAAAAATACCATGACCTTAATCAAAGTTAAGCTTAGCTAGTATAAATTAATATTCTGCTATAGGCAAGGCATATATGCAAAGGAAAGATACTTGGCAAGCTAAACAGCAGCATGTAAAGGTGACAGTCAATAATAAAGCAGTACAAACTATAGTTTGTTTTGTTTTGAGACACAGTCTTGCTGTGTAGTCCAGGCTAGCCTTGAACTCACAGTGATCGTCCTGCCGTGCTTGGATTATAGGCATGCTAAACCACATCTGGCTAGGAGAGTTGTTTTAAAAAGATACTCTCACCCTAGTTTCTACTGCACATATTTGAAATAACTTCTGTGCCTCTGTATAATGTTGTTCCATTTTCTGACTTTATATGGATCAATTTCCCAATGTATTTCTATCTGTAGTACTACATTGAAATATGCATTTATTTATACACCTAGATTTCTACAATAGAGCTTCCCAACCAATGAGCTACAATTGTAGCTACATCAAGAATATAGGTTCCCCACGGCCTCCAGGGTAATTATTCTCAGACTGCCTTCTTCACTCCATTCCTTCAACTGTACTATAGACACACTATTTTTCTTTGTATGCACTATTCAATTTAAGAAGGGAAAGGGAGGTTTAAGAAGCATTGTTGCTTAAGTGTCATAAAGCTTAAGAAGCATAACTGTAAACAAAGAGGTAACTTCCTCGTCACTACCTCTCAGCATGGTAGTAAACCAGTGACATTACTTCCTTTCTTCTGCATTCTGCCAGTGGAGGCAGCTATGGAAGACCCAGAGCAAATTTTAATAGCTAATGCTGCCAATAAAGCTGAGGTTTGGAAAGCCTTTAAAAATTATTTTACTGACTTCACCCTCAATGTGTCTTGCCATAGCAACATCAATGAATTTTCTTTGTATTTGAGAATAGAAATATTAAACAAACCAGTGTGATAAGACTTTTACTTATGTCAGGGGTTTAGCTCAGTGGCATAAGCCCCTGCCTGGTAAGTGCAAGGTCGCGAGTTCAATCCCTGGTACCCCCCCCCCCCCGAAAAAAAACTTTTACTTATCTCTATTTTTGGCAAAAATCAAAGGTACATTATATATTTTGGATTGGTAGTCTAGAAAATCTTGGTAGACTATTCCCCATCATTAAATAATTCATGCCTATATAATCACTATCAAACATTAGAATCTATTCTTCATTCTGACCTTGTGATTTATCAGAATCATCCTCCAAGTCACAAAGGAATTGTTTTAAGGACTGCTGTTCAGAATCAGGTTCCTAAAGGAGGAAACAACACAAAAACATTTCAACATATATTTAATGTCTACAGAGAGAAGGAAACAAGTATGAAATCTGTCAAAGAAGATTTCTGTTGCTGCTATTATTGTTGAGTGGTGGGGTCTTGTTTTATTTATTTATTTTTGAGATCGGTCTCACTACATAGCCTAGGCTGGCCTTGAACTTGTTTTAATCCTTTTGCCTCAGCCTCCTGGATGCTGGGTTTATACAGGGATGTACCACCACATCCGTCTTTTTGTTGTTTAGTTTTTTTTTTTTTTTTCTTTTCTTTTTTTAAAACAGGGTTTCACCAGGTAGCCTAGGCTGGCCTCAAACTCATTGCAATTCTTCTGCCTCAGAGTTTTGAGTGCTGGCATTAAGGGAATGAGCCACCATGGCCATTAAACAATCAATAATCACATAAACAATCAACAGTTTTACATCTGTACACACAGCTGTATTACTGTCACACAATCCCAGATAAACACAAGTAATCTGATTGCTAGTATTCTTAATTATGGGTGAATCATTAAAGGAATAATTTACATAGTACTTTATAGTATACTGTGTAGTAAAGAAGGAAAAATACCGGATGCTTAACAAAACAAGCTTCAGCTGTTAGAAAACTCACCAATGAGGAAAAACTCAAATCCTAATAATAATAAATAATTTAATTAAAACCAGAAATGTTTAAAAAAAATTTTTTTCAATTACTCCAAAATCAGAAAGAAACTCTTGGGAGCCTCATGAGATAGATCACTAGAACAGATAAAGGGAAACTAATTTAGACTTCATGTAAATCCAGAGCACATTAACTATTCTGATACCACTGCAAATTCTCATTATTCTAATACCAGCAACAAGGAATTAACTGGAAGTTAAAAAGTAATTACACAAGTAATTCACCTTTGTACTGTGGTTCTCAGGACTAGAATGACAGGAGTTCTGCTGCTGAAACGACGAAGATGGGGATGGGGACGGAGATGGCTGTCTCTGTTCCTCTTTTTTTCTTTCATATATTCGAACTCGGGCACAAGTCATCATACTTTCAAAGTACAAATAGACAGGATCTTTGTCCTCTTCCCGTATCTGTAAGTTTCATACAACAAAACATTCCATACAATGGTGAAAAAATAGTCTCCTAGACTCCAAAAGAAAAAGGATATTTAATCTTTGTTTCTATTGTAACAGCTGAAAATTTTTAACACAACCTTCAAAACTTAAACAGTGTTAAATACACTTTGTATGTTCTAATCTTGAGGTAGTCTGCTTCTCTATCATGAAATGTCAGATCACACCAGAGTAGTGCTTTTCAAATCATCTATGGTTAAGGAAAAATTTAATTATGTCTATCATTGTCTGCAACTATAAATATAATGTAAAAAGTACTAGAAAAACAAAACATATAGGGCTGGAGATTTAGCTCAAAGGCATAAGCGCCTGCTTGGCAAGCACAAGGTTATGAGTTCGCTCCCTGGTACCAAAAACAAAACCAAAAATAAAACAAACAAAAAAAACAAGACATAAAATTACTGCAAGCCCAAGTTTTCTAGTATTAGATTTAATAGATTTATTCTAATTAACTTGCTGTGGAAGCTTCTAAATATTTGCTCTTATTTTCTATACTTATTTCATCACAGACCAGTAACAGTTTTAAACCAGTGCTAGTACAGAGACTACATAAACTATGAACCACGATAGTAGAGGATCCTTCTTCAAATTAATGAACTAGAAAAACTGAAATAGATTCAGCAATCAGAATTGCTTAAGCTACTGACATATCCAAACAATTAGCTTTTCATTCATCAGTCTTCACATAGTCATGTAATATCAACTGTTACTTTAAACCCTGAATTTATTGCTGTAATTGTATATTTTTCAAAAATCTGAATTTAAAAGCTTTTCCTAAATATTTTTCTCATTTTTTTAGTATGTTCTACATGTTTCAACTACTCAACAGCCTACACTGCAGGAGTAATAGCACATTATTTTAAAATACTTCTGCAAGTCACATGAAAAGCCACTTTCCTATAAGCTTCTTGAAGAAAGATCTAGCTATCTTTAAGAATTACCATTACTCCTACTTTCATGACATTTAAAAAATGCCAACTAAACTGATTAAACCAAAAAGGAAGATGTCATATAGACATACTACATAAAAGCAAAACTGTTCAGAAAATATCAACCAAAAATCTGACTAAAATCCATCACCTTGGTACAAGTGATTTTTGTAACTTGCAATTTAAAAAATATTACACTTCAGGCTTACCACAGGATTAGGTTTGGGAGTATACGCCCGTGAAGGTTTAATTCCAGTGAGCAGTTTGCCCTTCACCGTAGTAGATACTACTTCTGGTTGAGGCAACAGTAATGGTTTCATAGGCTCAATGACAGAAGGTGTTGGGATATAAACTGGCTCTGGATCTATTTCACCTTCTACTTTTACCCATAATGGATAATGTCGGACAGGTTGTTCAGGCTCTGTTTCACAGATAGCTTAACAAAAAATAAAAGGTAAGATTTTAGGTGCTTTTGGAAACAATTAATACCAAATAAAACCAAAACACAACACTGAATCAAAACAAAGTATATTTGTTCACAACTGATAATCTCTTTAACATCAAACAATTTCTCAATCTACCCCATGCAAAATAGTTACTTTTTAAAATGATTCATTTATAATTATTTTTTATTATTATTGTTCTGAAATATCAGAAAATATATCTAGAAAGAAATCTTAAAATTATTACGGGTGGGGGGGTCAACAGACCCATTTTCCCCCCTTGCAGTGGGGGGAATTGAATCCACGGCCTAATATATGCCAAACAATCACTGTACCACTAAGCTATAGTTCTTCAATAGGCACGCTATGGTTTGTGTCTAGATGTTCCCCCAAAGCCTCATGCAGTCATAGGAGGTGGTTGAATCCAAAGTATATGATTGATTTATAGAGCAATGCTGGGGTTAAAAGGGTGGCTGATTGCCAGATCAGTCTGCTGGCTGGATTGGCACTGCCCTAAGCCCAGTACACTGGATACAATACAAAGGACAGAAAAAGGTTTGTCCTGCTCTCTCTTGTTGCTTTTGCTGTCCTCCGCTGTCATGTGCCCTTATCTTGGAGCCAGTCAATAATGGACTGAAACCTCTATAAACTGTGAGCTAATTAAATCTTTTCCCCTTTAAGTTTGGTTATTGGGTATTTTGTCTCAGCAATAAGAAAAGTAACTAAGACAAGGGCTATTTAATCACAAACTTTATGTTCTTCAGCTCTGAGATATTTTCTTAAATCGGAGTATCAGTATCTTTTCCTCCTTTCTCTGTTCTTTCCTTCCTTTCAAACCCCTTCAAACTATCCATAATGTATTTTCTTCTCAGTTTTCTACCTATCTTTTTGGAAAACATACAGAAAGAGTTGTTCAACGCTTTCAGCTTTTCTATTTATTTTGTGTTTGTTCACTTTTAGTCTCACCATTTTTACCTCTAGTAACTCTTCTGCATTTTTACTAATTTTATACAGCAGGAAAAAAGATTCAAATGGAAAGGCGAAATAAGGCAAAAGAAAGGGAAAAGGAAAAAAGAGAATATAAGGAAAAAATGGAAAAGCTTTTGTAAATAAGAAGGGGAAGTGAAATAGAGTTGAAGGGAGGGGAGAAAAAGAAGAATCAAGATATATCATGGGGAAAAAAGATGTATCATGTACAGGTACAAATTCTTTATGATGAATGTTATTATGTGTAAATAAAATGTACCAATAAAATTAATTTTTAAAATAATCTAACAAAATACTTTCCCTCCTTTCTTTATTCTTCCCTAATACTACAACTGAAAGCTTGTAGAGGAAAACAACAGATCTTTTTATTTAATAATGAGCTATACCAAAGAGAAAAAGCAAAAAAAATACTGGTAATTGGCTCCCAAAGTTTAACAACTCTGATCATAAATAAAACTGAAGAAAGCAAAAAAGGGGGCTGGGGATTTAGCTCAGCAGCATAAAAGCTAAATTAAAATAGCAAATAGAATAGTCTATCTAATCACAACTAGGAAAGATCAGAAAAATCAGTATATTTTTAATTAACTGTCATTATAGGTAACATTTTTAAACTGTTAAGGAAAATACATATTATTCACCAAATGATGATATAACTTGCTGGTCATTTGGAGAAGAAATTCTTTCCTACTACAAAATTCACATCAAATAAATCCTAGATATGGTAATGCTTCCTCAAGCCCACAAAAGTACCAGAAAGACATCTAATGAGATACTTTGATAATCTTAAGGGTAGAAAAATAAATTCTAAGCAAGATTCCAAAGACAGAAAATCCTAGTAAAAGACTGACAGATTTAGCCATTTCTGCTTCACATTTTTTTAGCAGGAAGGAAGGATAGAGTTTGAGCACAATTAAAACATAAATCACAGAATTACAACTTGGGAAAAATAAGGTTCTTGCAAGTTGTAGGAGAAAAAATGCTACCACTCCAATGAAAAACTAGCAAAGCTGGGCACAGTGGTGCACACTGGTAACCCCAGCACTCGGGAGGCTGAAGCAAGAAGATCACCGCAAGTTTTAGACCAGCCTGGATTACAAAGTTAGTTTAAGGCCAGTGAAATCCTGTCTCAAAAAAGAATGAATAAATAAATAGCTAGCTAGCTAGCTAGCAGCAAAAAATTCCACAAGGCACTTTACAGCAGACGATGATGAATGGTGAATAAACCTATCAATAAGGAAAAAATTTAAAATAAGATATTAATTTTTTGCCTATTAATTTAACATAGTTTTAAGATTTTAAAAATATTACCTATTTTTAAAAGTATAGAAAAACTGTTATCTAATTAATGGCAAGTTGGCACAACTGTAGCAATATCTAGAAACACTTAAAGTAGATTCATTGTCACAGAAATCTCATTTATAATAGACTGCCTTAAACATGAATATTTGTCATTATTTTATATGTAATAAACAAGGCCCAAAAAAGTCCAACTATAATCCCAGCACTCAAGAGCCTGAGGCAGAAGGATTGCCACAAGTTTGAGACCACACACCAGGCTTCTTAAGAGTTTAAAGTCAGCCTAAACTATAAAGCAAGCCCCGGTCTCAAAAAAAAAAAAAAAAGTCCAACCAAAACAACTGCAGATTATATGAAGTCACTAAAAATTATACTTAGAAATGGTTGTACATGACTATAATCCCAGCACTTAGTAAGTTGAGGCAGGAGGATTTCAGGTTCAAGACCAGGCTGGGCTCTACAAGACTGGACTATATGGTAATACACTAAAAACCCAAATTATTATGCAGATCTACATTTCTTAATAAGGAAAGAGGAACATGAGAGTTTATGATCTTAAATATATACAGATTACAATGCCATGATATATATATTTATAGAAGTCTACTTCTATAAATATATACATATATAATAGGGCATCACAAAGATGTATGTGTGGAAGAATATTGAAATATTAACCATCTCTGATGGAAATCAGTACACAATAAACAAAATGTAAATATAAAAAAAAAGTATTTCCTGATAAAGAAACAAAAAACCTATATTAAATCATATTCATATTTTAAAATATGTATGTATGTATGTATATATGTACATACCTATTTACTTATTTAGCAGTACTAGAGTTCAAACCCAGGTGCTCTCTAACACTGAGCTACATGCCCACCCCTTTTTGAGTATGAGTCTTCACTAGTTCTCCAGGCTGGTCTCAAACTTGCAATCCTTTTATCTTCGCCTTCCAAGTAGTAAGAATTACAGGTGTGTACCACTGTGCATAGCTCTTATTCAATATACTTAAATACAAAGATATAACAGGAAAAAATTGAGAATTAAGTAAGAGGTAACTTGGGTCTATACATCGTATTTTATCTAAAGGGAAAAGTAACCAAGTGTATGACACTACTGTATTAAACTCTTACTTTATTATGCTCTAAATCTGCAACTACTTGGAAGTTAGCTTCATGATCAGAGGGTCTCTACTGCAAATTCCTTCTTTTAGGAAATATGACTGATTATTTGATTTGTATTCTTTTCAAGGAATATATGCAGGGGAGTTACAAAAAACTGGATAAACCAGTGATGAACTTAAAATCCTCAAAGACATTCTGGAAGTTCAAGTAAGACTATTATTTTTTCTCACAGAAAAATTAAATTTTATTTTATTATTATTATTATTATTTTATTTTATTTTTGTACCAGGGATCGAACTGGCAACCTCATGCTTGCCAGGCAGGCACTTATGCTGCTGAGCTAAATCCCCAGCAGAAAAATTAAATTTTTAAAAAGAGAATGTTTGTGTGCATATCACACACGCCATATAGAAGAAGCATGTTAAGTGTAAGTATTCACAAAACCCTTACTAGATCATGGATTAGAATAAAAGTAGATAATATATTTTAAATAACAGTATTTTCAAAAAAAATAAGAAAACACACAGATGAGTTTTAACTTTCAATACTCACTATATTCCAGCTTCTTTCTCTTCTTTTTCTCTTTCACTTGTTCCTCCTCTTCTCTATCTCCCTCTTCTTCCTCTTTTGGCTCTTCTCCCAGATTATCATAAATTACTGGCTCTCGATGAGCAGTCTTCCTCTGGAAATGCTTAATTTTGGATCCCCCTTTAACGAGTACAACTTTTCTTTTCAAACAAGTGCAGCCAAACATGCAATCTGGTCGACGGCAGTGGGCAGGCTGGCGTTTCTCCAAAGCAAGACTAGAACATACACAACCTAGTCGACAGAAGTCATTGTTGCATGGAGGAGCTCGTTTCCTTATGATTGTGTGAATAGGTTTAGTTTTCAGAGATGCCTAAAATTAAAGCAGAAAATTGTAATTCTACTAAATCATCCTCTGACACCACCACCAATTTATAGTCACATATTGGTCTGCTGATTTCTGACTTTGAGCACTTACATCACAAGACTACACTGATTCAAAGGACAGAAAATGAATATAACTAGAACTCTGCACAATCTCCCATTCTAATGCATAGCACCAACATAGAACAAATATCCTCATTAATTACAAGCATAAATATCAAAGTTGAGCCAGGCATGTTGATGGAGTCCTAAAGGTTAACAGAAGCAGAAGGATCCAAGTTTGAGCCCTGTCTGGGAAATTTAGCAACTCTGTGAGACCCTGACTCAAAAATAAAAAATAGGAAATGGTGGCGTACTCCTATGGTTCCAATGGGGAGGGCGCTTAAGAAGAAGGACTGCTGTGAGTTCAAGGCCAGCCTCAATTGCACAGTGAAACCCTATCTCAAGAAGACCAATAAATAAATAGACAAACAAATAAACAAGAAAGTACATATTGAGAAGGTAGTTCAGCACAGAAGTTCTGGGTTCAATGCCCAGTAACACACACACACACACACACACACACACACACACACACACACACAACACATAAAAAGGATAGATTTGCTCAATTATGTTCTATAGCAGGGGCTGACAAACCTAAAGCCCATGGACCAAACCCAATACACTTCACTAGAACACAGCCAGTCTCATTCATATATATATTGTTTATGGCACAACAGCAGAGCTGATAACTGCAACAGGGCCAGCAAAAATAAAACATTTACTATCTGGCCCTTTATGGAAAAAGTCTGCCAGCCTCTGCTCTAGAATAACTAATAAAAAGGGCAAGGAATTATACATGTGTAAGTCAGTGAATAGTGAAAAAGGTCAGAATCTGTATTTCGTTCCAACATTTAACGATTTTCAACTCTGGAATTCCATATTCTAGTCTATTCTATTTTTGCATGTTAAGCAGATAACCTGTTATTAAACTATGCCTCCAACTCTCAGTAAAGAACTCTGAAATGGAAAGGTACAAAGACTCATGATTAGGGGCTGGGAATGTAGCTCAGTGGTATAATTGCCTGCCTGGCAAGCATGAGGTCGTGAGTTCGATCCCCAGCAATAAAAAAAAAAAAAAAAAAAAAAAAAACTCATGATTAAAATATTAACATGCTGCTGTGTCATTTCGCATGCTTCCGAGAGTGCTGTGACAGGTATGTCACTAAAAAATTATACATTTTTAAATTTTATAAAACCAAAGTTTTTCTCTATAGGGTTGTAATTTTTGAATTTTCTGGCATTTAGTACCTTTATAAGCAGAATTTTCAAAGTTTTGACAAGATCATCAAGGTTCCCTTCATGAAGAATGTAACAGAGGTTTTCAGAATGGCCAGCTGCCTGTATACAGCAGCACAGAACATTATTCAAAAGCTCAACTGTCAAGCATAGTGGCACAAACCTGTAATCCCAGCACTCGAGAGGCTGAAGCAGGAGTATCATTGTGATTTCAAGACTAGCCTGGGTTACAAAGTGAGCTTAAAGTCTGCCTAAACTGCATAGTGAGACCCTGTCTCAAAAGGACAACAACAACAACAAAACAACAACAACAACAAAAAAAAAACCCAAAAAGCTCAATCTCTCAGTTGTCACTGGAAACTAAATGGTAAAAACTACCTGAGCCTCCTGCCAAAAGGCTATATTTTCATTTCTAGCCAAGTACCAGTATGCGTCCAAAAAGCAAAAAGTACTTACCTGAGCTGTAAGTAGAGTTGTCAAGGATACATCTGCTCTCTCTTCAGTGATATAGGTCCTTGGTTTTCCTTCCCAAAGTGCACAGTCTTCTAAGTCCATTAGTTTTACCTGAGATTTAGACAAGCCTGGAGGGCGAGTTCCCTGTTGCTGCTGCTGCTGCTGCTGCTGCTGCTGCTGCTGCTGCTGCTGCTGCTGTTGCTGCTGTGTCTGCCGCAAACTAATCTGCTTTGGAAATACATTTTCATCTACAGTTGGCACATTATTCACCTGATTATCTGAGACAGTACCTGAAGAATTCTTGGTAATCTTATCTCCTGGCATCACATGAGTGTGTTTCTGCTTTGGTGAAACAGGGTATGGTAAAATAGATTTATAAGATGATTTACTTCGGCCACTGAGTGTTGTCTGTCTGTTTTGAGGCTTTGTCTTTCGAGAGGCAGTGGATACAGAATGAGGCTTCAAAGAGTAAGAGGTAGAAGGGGAAATGGTAGATTGCTTCTTTAGTACACTATCAAGTGTTCGTACATAGCTGGTACTCTTGGTGGGAAGCTGGTATACCACAGGAGATGTGGGAGCATTGGAAGAGAAACCCATACTTGTTTCCATCAGTTTGCCTTCGTTTTCCAAGTATTCATCTAATTTATCACTATAGAAAGCAGAACGGTTTTTCAGTGAACCTTCTGAATTTCCACCTACAAATAAGGAGACACAAAATAACTTAACGAAATCTAGGACACATCTTTAGGGCTCTGGTGGGAAACATACTTTAAAAGGCCAGGCATACTCAGCATCAAGCTACTAAAACTCCTAAACTGTTTCTCCTCAGAAATAAGGAAATATAAAACAAAGTAAAGAGTCTCAGTAATTATATGAAACTCTTTCTCTAGTTTGACACTAATTATATTAAAATACATTCTCTAAAATTATGCCTAAACTTCAAATTATCAGATTATTTAATGCACTAACAATAATCAACATAAGCCAGCAATCTTTTGGCAACTTTTAACCTACCTTCAGAAACCATCAAAAAGTAAAGTCATTAAGAGCAAAAAGTAGGATTAAATCAAAGTAGAACTCAACAGATTTATATTGAAATTCTTAAAGGATGTCTATTTAAAGGACTGGTGTACTTGCTATCTGAGACAAAACTTTAGGGAAAAGGTAAAGCCACAAAAAGAAATGTAACTTTTAGTTTTTAAGGAAAATAAAATATTTAGCACATGGTGAAACATAGCAGTATCATAACATCATAGAAATATTCAAAACTGAGAAAAACTATTTCAGACAAATGATAAATTTACCGGTTTGGAACAAGTATACTTTTAAAAATAAAACTATCAGGAATTACTATATGCCTCTGACATACATATACAGTTCTAAAATAAAGTTTCAAAATGATGTTTTTGTAATTACAGGCATAACAGAAGGAAATGCAGTTTGAAAAGTGTAAGTATCACTTAAACCTCACTTTGACTGGCAACGGAACCTTAGAGTTCAGTCTACACAGAACAAAAACTAGCAAGATAATCATTTTCTTTTTTTTTTTAAATCGGTACCAGAAATCGAACTCACAACCACGCACTTACAAGGCAGGCACTTATGCAGCTGAGCTAAATCCCCAGCCCAAGATAATCATTTTCATTTAAGTTTGGAGATAAGAGCTGTGGAAAAATAGTTAAGTCTTACTTTTAACACGAAGTTTTGGCTACGTGTTACAAAACTTACTTAAATCTTTTCAAAAAATCAATTACCCTCATTTCTAGATGCAGCAGCACTATGAAATTTCCCCCTCCAGCCCTTGATCTTGGTAAAGTCATTGGTCTTGCCTGTCCTAGAAACAAAGGGAAATCCAGCATCTATAAAAGAAAAGTAAAAGAGATGACCAAAATTCTAGCAAGCCAACAGCACATGCCAAATTACTAAGACTTCATCTAAAATGTATAAATTTATGAACATTATGCCAAGAAACAAAAGATCTACTTTAGAATCCTAAATATCTCCAACAAATGGCAGCTTTCTGTCTGTATCACAAATAACCAAAATTTTAAATTGTACTTGACTTTACAAATGCTGCACACTCACCAGGAGAGGCAGGGTTTGTTCCCGAAAGGTTCCAAAAAGGGAAGCTTGTGGCTGGAGCCAAAGGTAGCTGTACTCCCAAGTATTTAAGATCAATGCTCATTGTTGGATCCACTGAATTCAATTTTAACCCCACTATAAGAAAAAGGACAACAAATTATATTATCTCCCTTTTCTTTTTAATCTTTGACTAGAGAGAGAAACAGACAAAAGAAACAGTGAAAACCAAACACAATGAAACAAAAATGAACAGTGACAGATTCATTTTAAACTGAACCCACAATCCATAACCTCTAGTGGGTTATGTATTTGTATAATCTCTCTACCCTTGAGTGTGGAAAAGGTGTTGATTTATTTGTAACCAATGGAATGTGGCAAAGGGCATAGGATATATATGAGATATGTAAGAATGTAAAACCAATCTTGCAAGGGCTACAAGGAAATAAATTCTGCCAAGAAGCTGAGGAAAGCTTAAAGTTGCTCCCTCCCCAGGCATGTTTCTGATAAGCCAGGGCTGGTTAACATGTACCACTGAGCCATTTCAGGAGCCATACCACCATACTGGCAAATGCCGGTTAATATCTTTTAATTGTAGCCTTGTGAGACTGAAAGCAGAGGGCTCAGCTTGTGAGACTGAAAGCAGAGGGCTCAGCTAAGCTATGGTCAAGACTGTCAGTAGAGAGAAAAAGTGAAAGAGTAAATGTACTGCTTTACATTGCTATGTTTGTCAGCTATTGCTATCCTGCCTTGGAGCCACTGAAGCAGAGCCAAAATAAAATTTTCCTTTTAATTTGAGAAAAAAAAAAGTTATGTTTGTGATAACTCGTTAAGCAACAATAGATAGATAGCCAAGTGTGGTGGTCCATGATTGTAATCCTAGCACTTAAGAGGCTAAGACAAGAAGATCACAAGTTCAAGTCCAAACGGGGCAATCTAACAAGACTCTGTCTCAAAATAAAATAAAAAGGACTTAGAAATACAGTTTAGTGGTAAACAAACACTTCTTGGTCTTTTGGCTAAGATCAAGTATAGCTCAGTGGTAATGCTTGCTTAGCACATTCAAGGCCCTAAATTTAATTCCCAGTATTAAAAGTTTAATGGGGGGGGGGGCGCGCACAAGAAGCCCAAGGAAATCTGGTAAAATTACCAAAAAGTATATACAACTCAAAATTAGAATAAATAAGAATTATGGAAAGTAGGTAAGAAAAAAGGGGTGGGAAGAAAAAGAAGTTACTATATATAAATTCAAGTGAAAAAGAATCCTGAAAGATCAAAGGAGACACTATAAAGCTTTATAGAAAGAAAAGTATTGTATGACATTTTATCAGAACAACCTACTATAGAGAAAGCAGAATGAACAGAACGAAGCTGTTAAAAATACTTCCTTCTGGCAAACAGAAAAATATGTAAAATCTAGACTCATTCTACCAAATTTAGAGACTATTTACTACATATTATCTTGTCTGTATTTATTTGTATATTTTGAGCAGTTCCCAAGTGATAGCAAGTAATAACAAATTTTTAAAATACAATGTATTTTAAGTATGCGTTTTTTTAAAATGCTAAAAGTATACATTAATGATACATAATCCTTTTCAAAATAATTCTGACTTAGCTTATCCAGAAATACTTTGCAAGACACGTTTGCCATGCAAGAAAACACTTATTCAGATAATAGACACATGAGACCTAGACTTAGGTAACTTTTTTGGGGGGATGGGTTGATAGGGTTTCGTTATATAGTTCATTTTGTAGCCCAGGTTGGCCTCAAACTGGCAGCAATTCTCCGGCCTCCGTGTTCGGAGTGCTGAGCTCTTATACAGGTGTATAAGAATGAGTATAAAAAAATAAATAAATAAACACCTGTAACCCCAGAACTCAGGAGGCTGAGGCAGGAGGATTGCTGCAAGTTCGAGGCTAGCCTGAGCCACAAAGTGAGTTCAAGGTCAGCCTGAACTGTACAGTGAAACTGTCTCAAAAAGACCAAAAAACAAAAATAACAAAAACAAAAACAAACAAAACCCAGTGGCAAAGAGCAGTTTCTTATAGGCCATGCTCTAAGGTCACTGTGCAGTTTCTAACTGGGATGATGTTCATCAGTGAATTTAAAACCACTGTTGGGGCTGAGGATTTAGCTCAGTGGCCTAAGCATCTGCCTGGCAAGTGC
Organism: Dolichotis patagonum; assembly: GCA_004027295.1. Classification (NCBI taxonomy): domain Eukaryota; kingdom Metazoa; phylum Chordata; class Mammalia; order Rodentia; family Caviidae; genus Dolichotis; species Dolichotis patagonum. The sequence continues at coordinate 7,085 of PVJX010001149.1, read as the reverse complement.
GAGGTCGTGAGTTCGATCCCCAGTACAAAAAAAAAAAAAAAAAAAACCACTGTTATTTGCAGAACAGAGTTGTCATAAACTTCACATGTAAGTTACACAAAGAGAATGATCAACTTCAGATTTATTTGATCTAGAAAAATAAGATAATCAGTTCCTAAACTGTCACTGTGGTTCCACTATATTAACAACCTGAGTTAGTACCATGGGCTATAGAAGAACCAAGATGAAAACATAGGTTCAGAAAAGGGCAAAGCTAAGCTGTTTTACCATGTGGTCAGTGTTCATTTTTTAACTCTACTTGAGTCTCCTGCTTCCTAATCACTTATCTCTCTTGCTTAAGACCCCAACTTCTTTATGAAAGGCTTAAATGTAAGCCTGAGGTTATGAAATGTTGTTAAGACAGCAATCTCTGCATTACAGTACTCTTGTTTTTACACAGTCCTTAGTGTTTACTGCCAATTCCTGTTAAGCATTTACTGTTTTTCCACTTGAGTGACTTTGTCTCATCTGTATTCTTTGCCTTTTACTTTATCTAGAACTGTTCAAAATCTAATTTTACATAAGCAAATACAATGTCACCTTTAATTATTTTAAGTCAGTTGTTAACTCTTTACAGTATTTGTTCGCTGTTCTTTCACTTATGCTTTTAATATTCTGAAAAGAAACAAATAACCAGGGTATATGTATGCCTGTATTCTCAGTACTCAAGAGGCTGAGGCAGGAGGATTGCCACAAATTCAAGTCCAGTTTGGACTATAAAGTGAGTTCAAAGATAGTCTAAACTACATAGGGAGACTCTAGCTCAAAAACAAGAGAAGGGTTGGAGATCATGTTCATAGGTGAAACAGTCTGAACTTATACAAGTGAACCCTAGCATAAAAACAGGAGGAGTTTAATGGGATCCAAAAAGCAAAATAATTACAGTAAAAGTGATAGGGGAGGAAACCCTTGGGAGGGAAAGGTAGTAACTACTGTTAATTTCTTACTGTCTTGTCTTAAACTCTTGTATTGTTTTCATAATTTTGTTATGTTTGGCTTTGTTCTGTCTTGTTTTGTTAGATTTTACTTTATCTGATGGTATGGGCAGCTATTTTGAACATAATGGGATGTAATATGGTAATCATGGTTGTTTTCCTATTTTTTCTTTTGAAGCTTTATAATGCTTTCATTCATTTGTTAAATTGGTTTTATTCTGTTTTGTTTGACTTTATTATGTGTGATGGTATGAACAGCTTATTTTGAAGAAAACAAGACCTTATGATAGCCATTGCTGATTTACTATCATCTTGTTTTGAAGTCCTATCATGCTTTTATTCTTTTGTTTTGATTGATTCTATTGTTTCTCTTTTTTTAGTGGAAATGAGAATAAAACAAAAGAGGACAGAACAAAGCAGATCAGAACAGAACAACATAAGCAACACGGCACTTCACAACAAGACAACTAGAAGTTAACAGTAGCTATCGTAATGTCTCTTTCTTTGTAATATCAAGTACAACAATATCAAACACAACAAAATAGTACAAAACCATTCAAGAGAATAAAAGAATTACAGGGTATTCTGATCCAAATAACACAAAATGATCAATGGCTACTATTATTCTCTTGTATTTTATTTAATTTTATTATGTGTGATAGTATGGACAACTTTTTTGAAGACAATGAGATATTAAGTTAACCACTGTTCATTTCCTGTTATCTAGTTTTGAAGTCCTATAATGCTATCATTCTTTTGATTGGTTTTGTACTATTTTGTTATGTTTGGTATTATTGTGTGTGAAGATATGGTCAGCTATTTTGAAAAAAAAAAAAAAAGACACATTACGTGGCACTGTTGTTTTGAAGCCCTGTGATGCTTGCATTGTTCTGTTCTGATTTGCTTTGTTCTGTTTTACTTTATTATCTTTAAAATAAAAATTTCTTTTTTTCTTTAAATAAAAAGAAGGGAAGGGAAAGTGGTGGGAGAAGGGGATCTGGAGGGAAGCATTTAAAGTTAAAATTGCTGCAGCTAAAAAAATGAAAACACACAGGAGAGAAAATGCCTAGATTCTTTTTCAAGGGATGCAATACATATACACACAAAAAAAAATGCCTCAGAAGTATTGAAGATCTATTCTAATACCATCACAAAAAGACTAAGAAAGACAAAAGTGAAAAGAAAAATAAACTTCAGGTTCATGAAAGGGAGATTTGCATAAGGTAACATACATGACAAAAAATGCCAGCCTCCAGCTAAAACTGCTGAAATATAAAGAATCCACAAAAATACAGTGGGTATTTATAGTTAAATAAACATCTAATAATGACACAATGACTGAATAAACAAATGATAAAAGAGAAATCCATAGTACATAGTAATTCCCAATAATTTATACATATTCTAACCTCAAGGAGCTGCAACAAGCTGGGCATGGTGGTACCCATCTGTAATCTCAGCACTGTGGGACACTGAGGAATAAGAATCACAAATTTAAGCCCAGCCTGGGCAACTCAGCAAGACCATCTCAAAATATAAAAAGACTGGTAATATAGCTCAGTATAAAAGCCATGTGTTAATTCCCCAGTACTGAAGAACAAACAAAGGGTAACAGGAGGTATGCAAATAACTCTCCACTCAAGTAGGGGATACACATAATGACTTCCTCCCAAAGAGTAGAGTATGAAAAAAAAAGAGAGGGCAAAAAAAGGAATAATTTTATAGCAAAGAAACTTGACAAACAATACCTCAGCCAGGTGATCAAGGTCAATAGTGATAAATCACTTTGAGTATATATAGTGTATTTTTCATATGGTAAGATAAGAATGGCACTATACCTCTGTGTTCCTCCTCCAAAGAAGATACAATCCTACTCTAAACAAGAAAAATCCCAACAGCAGTCCACAAAAATAACTACAACTCTTGGGCCAGGGATTTAGCTCAGCAGCTCAAGTGCTTGCCTGGTAAGCACAAGGTCGTGAATTCAATCCCTGGCACCAAAAAAAAAAAAAAAAAAAAAAAAATTCAACTCTTTAAAACTGGCAAGGTTATTAAAAAACAAGGTCTGAGAAATTGTCATAGCCAGGAGGGTTCTAAGGAGATATCATTACCTAGAAGTACTGTGTGCTACCCTGAATGAAATCCTAGAACACACACAAGTGTGTGTGCACACAGAAAAAAAAAACATTAAGTTAAAAATAATCTGAATAAAGTATGCACTTTAATAAATAACAATTTATCAACAATGGTTCATTAATTATAACAAACATACTATAATAATGCCAGATAATAATAATAATAATAATAATAATAGGGTAAATTGTATTCCTCATTTTTATGCAAATCTAAAAATGTTCCAAAATAAAATGTTTGTTTTTCTAAATGATTTAAAATCAACTTGGCAGCACAAATGCTCTCTTCGGTTTACAACTGTGTTGGGCCGAGAATACAGCTCAGAGCACAGCACCTGCCTGGCAAGCTCGAGGTCCAGAGTTACATTTCCAGGACCAATAAAAAAAATAAAAATAAAAAGACAGTGTCTCACTATACAGTTTAGGCTGGTCTTAAATTCACAGGCCAGGCCAGCTTCAAACTCAAGATGATCCTCCTGCCTTAGGCTCCCAAGTGCTAGAATTACAGGCATGTGACACTATGCCCAGCACAAATACTTTAGAAGTTTAAAAACACTATCATTTTAAGAAGACAGACTTAAGGAAACAAACCAACATAGATGCAGTAAGAGTAGTATAGTAAGACCCTGACTTAAGAACACTCAAATTTCAAACTTTCACAGGTGTACTGTATAAGACTTACTGTATCAATACAAACAAAATTCCTGGAACAAAATTTGTTCTCAAGTCAGGACTCCACTGTATACTAAACAAAAATAATGGTACTATGGAAGGCAAAAATAAAACCTTTTATTTTAACCAGGCTTAATCAACATTTCTTCTATAATTCTAAGTAAGATCAAAAAGCCTTTTTTTTAAAGTTTTTTTTTGGGGGGGGTACTGGGGATCGAACTCACGACCTCATGCTTGCCAGGCAGGCGCTTAAGCCACTGAGCTAAATCCCCAGCCCCGATCAAAAAGCCTTTCAAGGCTTTTTAGTTCCAAGAATTATGAAGTGCTGGTTTATAAAAAGTAATGAAATTCTTACAGTTAACAGGCAAAGCAGCATGACATTATGAACTGCAATTTAACAAATTCAGCATCAATTTTCAGAAACAGACTTAAAGCATACTTTCATTATCATTAGAGGGTTGGCATCAATCAATTCCAAACATTTAGGTAAATGAACTTTTTATCAAACTGTTAAAACTGTTTAAAAGAAGCAAAGACTGAACGGCTAGAGTAAAGGAGGAGGAATATGCCAAATAGAAGAAAAAAAAAATCTAAAACAGAACCCTGTCGCACACCTTGAAAAGTTAAGGACTACTTGGATATATAGACTGTAAGAGCACATGAATAAATTTATTTTTTAAGTATGGACTCTGCTATATTACTCAGGCAGTCTCAAACTCCTAGGGCCTAGTGATTCTTCTCCAACAGTCTCCCAAGCAGCTGGGACTATGTGTGTACTATTACACCAGCTTGGAAGTTAACTAAATTTTAATAACTTTAGAATTAAAATACAAACTTGAACCAAATGTAGATTTTTATTTTACCTTTTTTTTTTTTTTAAGACAGGGTTTTGCTATACAGTTCAGGCTGGTTGGTCTTAAACTCATTTTGTAGGCCAGGCTAGCCTCAAGCTCACAGCAATCCTACTGCCTCAGCCTCCTGAATGCTGGGATTATAGGTGGGCACCACCACCGCTGCCCTGCAGAATCTGTAATATATGTAATGACTCATAGAGATATTTGTTTGGCTTTGTTTTTAAAGGATTTTAGTTGTCAGAAACTATTTTACGTGCTCCCAGCTTCAAATGAAAAATGGAATACCTAATATTGATTGCATCCACATTCCCAAATGACAATCCATTGGGCTGCCTGTGTTCCACCCTTCCAGAGTCCAACTCTACTCCCAAATTCACTTTCACTACTTACTAAGGAGGGGGGGAGTTAGGTTCAAAAATTAATGTCACAAATTTTTATATTATTAAAATACAGGACTTCCAAGAAGATAGCACAGCAGTAAGTAGCACCATGCCAGCCTCTCTCAAGAGATTTGTAATCCAGATATTGGAATACAACATCTTGTAGAAGAAAAAAAGGAAACAAGTAGATCCCTGGGACTCAGGAAGAATCTTAAAGAAGAACTGGACCTCACTGTGAAAGTGAGGAGACAGATCTCAGTGCAGAAAGAGGAGGTGGTAAGCCACACTTTCTCCCTGAATCCTGGCTCATATCATGAGAGGCTCAAATCTCGTGAAGGCAGATGACCCCAGAGACCTCCACATGGGATGCACTCCAGAGGATCCTAAGGAGAAGTGAACCAGTGGAACACAGCAGTGGATGCTGTGAACTACAATGGATAGTGAGTGATTCTAGTCACAAGGGAAGTTGGTTGGATGCCATTTTAGGGAGGACCAGCTCAACCTAGAACTCAGAGCAACTGTGTGTTGGCTTCCTCTCAGGTGCCCCAGCACCCAGGTGAGGCCCAACACAGGAGACATCTACAGGCAGGAAGGTAAGGACAGGCTTGCAAAAGAGACCTACAGTGTTGTAGGATGAACAACTCAGGCCTCAATCCCACAATCAAAGGCCAGGATTGGTGTGAACTTCTGTGAAATTGAAAGCAACAGAATTGACATGCTGTCCTGTTCCTGTTCCTACTGAAGGCTTGGTAGGATTGTCCAGGATGGATGGGGGCTGGGTCTGCCTCCTTTGTCACCAGAGACAATGGTAACATGCCCTGAATTGTACATTACCACAAAACTGTAGGCCTCAGAAGGTAACCACAGGTTTGAAATCATAAAAAGTCTCTTCTTTCTCTCTCTCTTTTGGGTTTTTTTTCTTTTTTTTCTCTTGACTGGTTCTGTTTTATTGTGAGTGTATTATTTTTAGGTTTATTTAGTCATATTTAGTTCCTATCGTTGCCTTTTCCTTCTTTCTTTCCTCCTATTTTCATCACCAGTTTCCCAAAACTAAGGTAATCTTTCTTTGTCCTTCGGCCTTGCTTCTAAACTCTGCTCTTTCTCTATTTCTTAAGTCTTTTAAATTTTACCAAGGAGGGGCTGGGGTTTAGCACAGTAGTGTGCCTGCCTGGCAGGTGCAAGGTCATGAGTTCGATCCCCGGTACAAAAAAAAAAATGTTTACCAAGGGTAAAATTGCTCTATTGAGGAGATATTGATTATATATAATTTTCTAAATTGTTTTGGATTTTGTTGTATAACTATAAATCTTGGACCTAAGGTTTAAGGTGGCAAATTAACAGTTACCACAGTTTGTCATTTTCTACATTGTACTTGATGCTATTGTTATTAGTGAATGTACTATTTTTAATCAAGGTACAGTAGTTGAGATCAGTTATACTTCCTTGTATACCAATACAGAGATTGTCTTGGGGTCATAAACAATACCGGCCAGCAGCAAAAAAAAAAAAAAAATAGCAAGGGACCATGAAAAATCAATCCAACAGTTGTTAGATGATGTAAAGAGGAACATAAAATTGACAAGTATCAATAAAAAATCAAAAGATAGACTTAGGGCACCAAGCCAACCAGTAACCTGCCTGCCGCCCTGGTAAGTGACTGTGGTCTGGCAAGCCGCGGCCACCCCAGGGTGGGGAAACAAGAAGCAAGAGCGTTTCCTGAGATCCGAGCCATGTTGGAACTTAGGGCACTGAGCCAACCAGCAACCAGCCTGCTGCCTACCAGGGCGCGGGCTTAGAATCAAGCATACCACATCCCATCCCCCATCCTCATCCCCCCCCCCCTTAACAACTGGGATCCACGGATCTGGGTATCTCTTAGCAGGTGACCATGTTTGGTACAGCAAGTCGGGGGAGTTTCCTTCTACTATCTCTGAAGGCAGATATTTTTATCGCCGTTTTGCTTTGTCCTGAGTAATGGTGCTGCTCTATTCAATACTCTGTGTTGATGTGTTCTATAATGTTGTGTATTTCTGTGATTTTGCTGTACCTAGTAGAAGAACAACTATTGTGAAG